>JAXGGA010001343.1:0-156778 GCA_038373865.1 Uloborus plumipes | reverse complement strand
CGGTCGGTCTGTCGTTCGGTCGGTCTGTCTGTCCCCCCCCCTAATAACTTTTGAATGAACATTCCGATTTGGACAAACTTTTTTTTGTTGGAAAGATCTCGGCCAGTACAGCTCATTCCCATATCTGATTTTTCGATTTGAACAATTTTTGGTTCAACTTTGAACCGTTCAAACAACCTGTCCCGCGATGCTAACTTTTGAATGAACAGTCCGCTTTGAACAAACTTTTTTTTGTTCGAAAGATCTTTTCAAGGATACTTCATTCCCGTATCTACATTTTCGATTTGAACAATGTTTCGTTCAACATTGAACCGTTCAAACAAGCTGTCACCCCTAATAACTTTTGAATGAACAGTCCGATTTAAACAAACTTTTTTTTGTTCGAAGCATCTCGGCAAGGATACTTTATTACAGTATTTAAATTTTCAATTTGAACATTTTTGGTTCAACATTGAACCGTTCAGGCAACCTTTCCCCACCTAATAACTTTTGAGTGAACCGTCCGAATTGAATAAACTTTTTTTTGTTCGAAAGGTCTCGGCGAGTACAGCTCATTCCCATATTTGATTTTTCGATTTGAACAATTTTTGGTTCAACTTTGAACCGTTCAAACAACCTATCCCGCGATGCTAACTTTTGAGTGAACAATCCGATTTGAACAAACTTTTTTTCGTTCGAAATATCTCATCAAGAATACTTCATTCCCGTATCTACATTTCCGATTTGAACAATTTTTCGTTCAACATTGAACCTTTTAAGCAACCTTTCCCCACCTAATAACTTTTGAGTGAACCATCCGAATGGAATAAACTTTTTTTTGTTTGAAAGATCTCGGAGAGACTTTCCCATACATTCCCATATTTCGCTTTTTGATTCAAACCATTTTTCGTTCAATAGTGAACCGGTCAGAAAAAAAAATTTACATTAGCGTCTACGGGGAATTTAAGTTAAATGTTGATCCTGAACTTAAAGTCGGATTTCCTTCAAACTAACTTTGTAAGAAAATGGTTTTGATAAATAATGTTTGTAAAGTACTTTTCTAAGTAATCTTCTGTGAGGTCTCTGATTCCGACTCCGACTCCGCGAACATGGCGGAAATGCAGGCTCAGAAAAAAAATGTCTGAACGTGCAGACGATTTTTTGTTTATTTATTCATTTGTTTTATTTTATTTATTATTATTATTATTATTTATTATTATTATTATTTTTTTTTGCAGACGATTTTTTTTGTAACAAATTTTTCATTCACGAGAACATTTTATTCTTTATTTATATTTAACAACTGGCAACGGATTAAACGTGAAATTCCGGACATTTTATTAACGGACGATTTTTTTTTCTTTTTCTTTTTTTTTTTCTTTCTTTGATAAAATGTGTTTTGATGATCTTTGTACTTTTATTTATTTATTTTTTTTATTTATTTTTTTTTGAAAACGGGGTATGTTTGACATAACTTTCACTCTCAGATAATCAAGAGAATAATGATCAGATGCGAGAACGCCGATGTCGATGTACGGGAAAGTAGGCTCGTTTAGTTCTTGACAGAACTTCTTGTTTTAATCTGCAATCTTTTGTAAAGTTGGATGTTGGGGTAATGAACTATTGAAAAACTTCCAAAGCTCAAATATGCAAGAAACACTATTTTATGGTTTACTTTCAGTGACTTAAGGGGACCTCTCTGCCGAAAATAATTTAATTTGAAATTGAAGGCTTAAATATTTTAGAATTGCTTGGTGAAGAAAATAGCATGGCTTATACAAATTCGGCCACCTTTAGTGAACTTGGGGGAAAAGGTTTGGGACTTTTCTCTTAAAACTTTTTCATAGTGGACATATTAAAAACTTTTAAACTGTCTCTAGATGTCTTTAGGCTTTGGAGATTTTGTGCAGTCTTGAAAGTTTAATTCTATCTTTTGTGAAGTTGGAAGGAAGAATAGCAGTGAAAGATGTTCCTCGAAAGTTTTCAAACTGAATTTAAAAAGTTTTTTGGCTCTCTTTGGAGATATTGGAAGTTTAGTAAACTGATTTTAAATTTGAAAAACATTCCTTTTGTTAATGACATTTTTTAGTGTTATTAAATAAATTAAACCAACCATGTAATTTCATTTTTTGTTAACAAATCAGCAGTCTCAAATGCATTTCTTGTTATTGTTGCTCATTTTAGAATAATTAATAATTAATGCCTGAAGGTAGTTTAAATAGCCAGAAATATCCAAGTATCAATTAAGAGAAGAAATTGAGCTTCAAAAGAATGTAAGATGTGCCGTACGAGAAATCAGGGAAAATTTTAGTTGGACAGGGAGAAATCAGAGAAAAGTCAGGGAAAAAGATTTTGTTCTTCCTGTGGCCACCCTGTTAATGCGGCTGTATTGCATAATTAGAAGTACAAATATCCACAAAAGAAAGGTGGAAGCTAAAATTTGCATGAAAATATTTCTTATGATCCATATATAAGATGACAATGCAGTATTGAGCAATCTCTATTTACAGTTGATATTTTTCAATGTGTGTAATGTGTAGCAATAAAAATGTTTAGTTCATGATTTTAAACCAATTGTTTATTTTTGAAGTTACCTCACAATAATGTATTTATTACATCTGAGATTCAGAACCATCATTCAAATTTTTGGTACTTGATTTCTAAAAACGTTTTGAAATGTTATCTATTTTTTTACTTTACCAGCAAATGGTTCAGGGTAAAGAAAATCAGGAAGCTATTCTGGAACGTGTTATTCTCACCCACCGTAGTCTTCAAGGGATGTCCCAGCAATTGGCTGAAGTATATTATATAATGGAGGCCCAGAAGTTAAACGGTTATGGTTTAGAATGTTTTGCTGCTAAGGTAAGTTGAACATTAGCTCAAAATTTAAAATTCTTTTTTTTTTTTTTTTTTTTTTGAATTGTAAATTTAAATAATCGAGTAAAATACTTTTTCCTATTTTATTTTTTATTGCTTATTAAATAATTTATTTACTGTTGATAATTTTGTTTAAGTTCTGTTCATGTTGATTGAAAAGTTAATTGCAATTTCTTAATGTGTGTGTATGATTTTTTTTTAGTACTAAAATATTTTTGCTTTTTCATGTATTTTTCATTATTTTTTTCAGGATAACTCTGGAAATTCTATCATTATTGGCGTATCATTGATGGGGATTTATATTTGGTATTTAAATAACCTGCCTTTTGTTTACTTTCGGTAAGTATAATGAAAAAATGAGCCTTTTGCAGCTTTTAGCTCTCATCTTAAAGATTGAAATCTTTTGAGTGGAATATTTTCATTTCTACAGAACTGTTAGGTAGCTTGTAAAATTCAGTGGTTGTTTTCAATATTTTCACTTAGAATTTTAATTGATTTGTGAAGCAAAATGACAATAATGCTCATTACTGTCAGTCCCTGAGAGCCGTGCCTAGCACTCGGGAATCATTCCACTTATAAAAGGGGTGATGGGTTGTGAGTGGGAACTTTCTGAAGTTTTCAATTTGAAACTTGCATTTGCTATCCTTTTGACACATTCAACTGAACTACGTATTTGAAGTTAGCATCGTTCTACATTATTTGATACGGATCAAAATGCTTCTTATTATTCTTCCCCTTATTGTTATCTTACCTATCCCCCTATTTTTGTAAGTTCAGAGACCTGATGCATAGGTAAATATGTGGGAGGTTTTACTTAAGAAAATTAGACAGTAGAGAGCAACAATTGTCGTCATCTGAAAATTCTTCAACATGTGAAACAACATGTGAACATTCTTCAACATGTGTCTTCTGCAAATTACTTATTTCATAAGTAACTTCCTAATAAATCTTTAAAAAGCATCTCCAGATCTTCAGCTTTTCTTAAAAGAAAAAAAAAAGCAAGCTTTTGGTTCTAAACCAAAAATATTTAACTTTTAGGTCTACCTTAATTCCAAACTGGAACATGACAGCTATAAAAGTTGTCTTTTCTCCTCTACAGTAAGACCATGTTTATGGTTTGCCATATTAAGTGGAACTATAAGAATGGCAAAGCATGCACAAATCATTCAGCCTAGGTTTGAGTCTGTGTATTGGCGTTGTATTTCTCGTCACATGATTGGTAAAAATGTTCCACAGTGAGAAACCCTGGGGGTTCCACGCTTGTCTGACCACCCTAGACCTGTTGAAAACTATTTTGAATCAAACCCGAGCAGGGTAATGAGGTTAAGATCTTAAAAAGTACTTATTTTATATGATTAAGAGCCGTTTTTTTTAAGAATCAGGCAGTCAAAAAACTTGACATTTTTGATTTTGATGAAAATTTCAGAATAGGGTCTTTATTTAAAATTATTAAACACGTGTTTTTTTTATTTTTTCAAAAAAAATTTTTTCTTTCCGTTTTGGGAGGTCAAAGTTGGACTTTGCTCTTTTTTTCTATAAAAACATGCCAACTTAGATGAGCCAATACTTTTTGCTTTAGGAGTGAACCGTGGAACTGACAATTATTTTGTGTTCTACTATATCCCCACTAACTGTAAGTACATAAATATTTGTGGACGACTCTTGGCACAAAGGTCAGAGGTCACTCAAAGTTGGACGAAAAATAGTTTTTTAATGCAACTTTGACCGACCAAATCTTCTTGTGGAAACAGTGCACCACGGTAGTGTATATATCAGTAAATACCCACCAAAGAGTAGTATCCAAAAACATAAAGATATGTGTGGTTGATATTTTGCTTATCGAAATATTTGACTCTGAAGTTGCAGAAATCGCAAAATCACGTGACTTTGAGGGTCATTATCTCCTTGCAGCATGAGTGACCAGATACAAAACTAGTTGGAGTAGAAGCCTTTCTTGTCCCAGAAACACAATCCGTTAACAAACCTATGGCTACTCTTTCAGTTTTTGCATTATTCTTCTTTAAACTTTGAAAAATGAGTGTTTTTCGGCGTTAAGAAAAAAGGCCAATTACCTGTTTTAAAATAGGTATTGCTGTTATTTGTAGCATTATTATATCCCAACTTCCTAACTAGCTGAAATGGCATCTAAAGATGGTTATACAGTTGAAACCAAATTGAAAATGAATTGTCGAAAATACTCAGTATACGTCAAAAACCATATTTTTTTATTTGTCCAGGCGACGTTTTTTTTTTGTTACAGCTCTTTATTCCGTTCGGTTCCGACATGGTAAGCAAATTTATGTACTTCTTGTCGTTCTAGTAGCTGTAAAACTGGAAAGTAATGTATCTTAAGTCTGATATAAAGTAATTTCTGTTGTCATATCCAGTTTTTAATGTAAAAGAATATTTTGAAATGGATAATAGACCTAATCTAAAAAAAAAACTTACTTATTCAGCTGAGCCCTCTTGCTCGATGTCATGAATGTCATCAAAAATTTCCAGACCTGCACCATGGGGCTTTAATGTACCCAGATTTTTAAGAAGTGACATTCTGCTAAAGGGGCTTCTTATTTGTGAAAAAAAGTTGAGTTTTTGATGACATTCACAACATCGACCAAGAGGACTCAGCTGAACAGAAGTTTTTTTTTTTTTATTGTGTTTATTGTCCATTTCAAAATATTCTTTTAGCATTATAAACTTGATATGACAGGATATATTGCTTTATATCAGACTTAAGATACATTACTTTCCTGTATTACAGCAACTAGAACGACGAGAAGTACATAAATTGCTTACCATGTCGGAACCGAACGGAATAAAGAGGTGTAACAAAAAAAAACGTCGCCTGGACAAATAAAAAAATATGGTTTTTGACGTATACTGAGTATTTTCGACAATTCATTTTCAATTTGGTTTCAACTGTATAACCATCATTAGATGCCATTTCAGCTAGTTAGAAAGTTGGGATATAATAATGCTACAAATTATAGCAATACCTATTTTAAAACAGGTAATTAGCCTTTTTCCTTAACGCCGAAAAACACTCATTTTTCAAAGTTTAGAGAAGAATTATGCAAAAACTGAAAGAGTAGCCATAGGTTTGTTAACGGATTGTATTTCTAGGACAAGAAAGGCTTCTACTCCAACTAGTTTTGTATCTGGTCACTCATGCTGCAAGGAGATAATGACCCTCAAAGTCACGTGATTTTGCGATTTCTGCAACTTCAGAGTCAAATATTTCGATGAGCAAAATATCAACCACACATGTCTTTATGTTTTTGGATAATACTCTTTGGTGGGTATTTACTGATATATACACTACCGTGGTGCACCGTTTCCACAAGAAGATTTGGTCGGTCAAAGTTGCATTAAAAAACTATTTTTCGTCCAACTTTGAGTGACCTCTGACCTTTGTGCCAAGAGTCGTCCACAAATATTTATGTACTTACAGTTAGTGGGGATATAGTAGAACACAAAATAATTGTCAGTTCCACGGTTCACTCCTAAAGCAAAAAGTATTGGCTCATCTAAGTTGGCATGTTTTTATTGAAAAAAAGAGCAAGGTCCAACTTTGACCTCCCAAAACGGAAAGAAAAAATTTTTTTTTGAAAAAATAAAAAAACACGTGTTTAATAATTTTAAATAAAGACCATATTCTGAAATTTTCAGCAAAATCAAAAATGTCAAGTTTTTTGACTGCCTGATTCTTAAAAAAAACGGCTCTTAAAAGTACGACTTCCCTCTCTATGCAAGCTATTTTTTCAAAGGCGCCAACACATCAACATGCTACATTGTGAGTGTTGGCAATGCAGACATCCCAAATCTTTTAACTATTATTTTGTATGTCCTTAAAGGAGTTTAATAATTACTAGGGATTACACTTTTAAACAGAAATTGGTTTTAGTCATTAAAGTACATATATAGTATTTAACATTGGTACGAGAAAGTCATGGGGTATCCACGTTAGATTTTTTTACATTTGTCTCTTGTTTTATAATGGTTCACATCAGATATTGTATGTAGATTGAAAAATGTATAACACACTGATATGTTATTTGATATTTTCTCTGTAATAATTAACCATTTATTTATCACTAGTGGTTTTGTTGAAAAAACAATGTAAATAATAAACTAGATATTTTAATGATGTTCTTTTCTTGTTTTAGATGGAATCAAATAATAAATTTATTTCACAATAAGAAATGTTTTATCATTGAACATCGCAATAATCCTAAATTACTTCACAATTTCATGGTAAGAAAAATTTTGTAGTCAAAATGCTCTTTTTTGTCAACATTTCTTTATTTTAATTGTATCTATTCTGTTATTTTTAGGAAGATTCTCATTTAGCCAAATATGTGTGGAAAACGTGCATTCAACAGCATTGCTTCTATACAAAGAATGAAGGCATTGTAAAGTAAGTACCCTTTCTACAACTGAAAACTCAGTATTATTCTTGCAATGCAGTTTGATAGTTAGATGAGACATAATAATCTTCTTTTAATTATTATCTACTATATAATAATCTCATAATTTTTTTTAATTATAATCTTCTTTATAATAATCTTCATTAATTTAAAATAAATCTTCTAATTTTAAGAATTCAACCAACAAAAATTAGAAAATGCTATCTCATTGTTTTGTTTTCATATACAGCAGTGGCGTATTTACGTATGGGCTTAATGGGCTATTATAGCCCAGGGCGGCACGATTGGTGGGGCGGCACTTTTTCCATGCAAAGTGAAGACCTTTTTTTTTTTTATAGACAGCAGGGCGGATCCGTAGCGAGAATGACCTTTTTTTTAGTCACCAGGGCGGCAGCGGCCACATTTTTTTCCCCATGTATTGGCAGGACGCAGCGGAGAACATGGACAAAGTGCATGGAGTTGGTGGCGTCCGAAGTCAAAGCCAAAGTACAAAGAGCTGCCCGCACTGGATCCTTTTTCACAATGATTTATTGCTGTCTCTTTCTCAGACCGCTTCTTTTCTCAGCAGTGACGACCTCGGGTAGTTTCGGAAGGGGGGGGGGGGGGGGTAAATAGAAACAGATGGAAAACCAGTTTTTTGCTGCATCGTGTGAACCGCAGGAACGGCACTGTCACTTGGATTCTGATGAGAAACTTCCAGGTAACACGAGAGTTATTTACAAGAGCATCTCACTAATCACTTTCCTGTTAGAAGGATATATGTCCGCTGGCGTCAACGTTCCTTGTCCTAATCAACACTCAATAGCTGATTTAAACATGTAGTAGTGCCAGAATGAATAAACTATATGATATTTTTTAACAAAAAGCAAACTTCGTGTATTTTTTTAGAAGTAATGTCAAAAAAATTGTGAACTTTTGTCTGTGGCTGTCCTGGGTACAGGAGATCCCATAACGCATAGCATTACCAATAGGCGAAGCGAGAAGTATTTCGTTTGGGGAATTGAAATTTTTTTTGAATTAAAGAGTCGGAAAACGCGATATGTATGCTTACATGTGTGTCACCTTTTTAGCTTGTGGGGGGAGAGGGGGTATGAACGCCTTGGCTACGCCACTGGTAGCTGCAACATTTAAAACAGAGTAAACAAAGTACTTCTAACGGGAGGGAGTGGGGGGGGGGGATTTGCATCTTAGAGCGTTTTTTTTCTGTTTCTAATTACTTTTTTTATAATTAATTTTTGAGCAAAGACTGCCTTATTGGGGGATGATAAAATTCCTGAACCTCTTAACATTTAAAATAATCCTGAAAAAAGAAAACAAATATTTTTTTTTCTTGCTCAAGACGGAGTTTGTTCTAATTTTTTCTGTTATATTGGGGCAGAAGTTATAAGAGCTCTTAATTAAGTCAAAAAATCAAAAGTTAAATTCAATTTAAGGACTTAACTAAAGAGCAAAATTTCACGGGAGACCTGCAGACCACGAACTTGTAAACGACATTTTAAACGTACAAAACGTCTTTTTTGCTGTGCCTAGTATACCCTACAGCTATAGGTGCTAACCTATAGCTGTAAAATTGGGTGAAGGTTGATTTGAACCGCTGGGGAAAAGGTGCTCTTCCAGACATTTATTTATTTTTAAGTGCATTTTCTTTATTTTTTTTTTTTTAATTAATGAATTATTTTTTTTAACTGGAAAAAGGATGTAAAGCAAGGCTTTCAAAATTACTCCCTACTCCCTTTTTTTTTCTTTTTTGCGTGTTTTCCTGTGTTATCTAGCAAAATTTAATTGCATTTAAAAGTTACATGTACTCTGGCTTGCGAAATTCAGCTTAGTATAAGGTTATGTAATGTACCACACAATTTATCATCTCAATAATTGAAATACTTTATTACGTTCTCACCAATGTTTTTAGCTTTTTTTTTTTTTTTTTTAAATCTCAAATTTCCAACAGTGCGAAAAAGTTGTCTCATGTTATTATAAGCATATGTGCAAAATTTTACTGATCTGAGTTAATATTTTCAGTTGCCTTTGGTACTACAGTCAAACTCGCTTATAACGAGCACGAAGGGACCGTAACATGTTGCTAGTTAAATCCGAGTGCTCGTAATAAACGAGTCCTTACGGTTTATTTAATACAGTGCTTGCTAACGGCGATAATATTGTTATTTCGTTATTCGTTTACTTTATTCCAATTGCAAGTTGTTGATAAGGTCTAGTAACTTTTTTTTTTCATTTAAATCTTTAAACAAGTTTTTAAAAATTTTAAAACTATTTTTGAGACAAATATGTGAAGATTCTTTATTTTAAAAACTGTTTTAAATTTCGAAAGAAAGTTCTTAATGTAATTAAGTACTAAAAATGTTGATTTATAATAATGTAACAGCAGATTTGTAGTAGTAAAAGTTGAGATTCGCAAAAGACGAATTCTTACCAATTGGCTGGTTGTTAACAACCAACCAATTTCATGTTTAATTAGCTGTGTGGCCGGGCTTTGCACGGTTTACCTTGAAATACATTTTACATGTCAAGTAAATAAAGTTTTTTTTTTTTTTTTATAACTCTGAAATTCAACACCTCAAAGGGGGGGGGGGCGGCCAGTTTCAAAAGCCCAGGGCAGCCTCACGTCTAAATACGCCTCTGATATACAGAGTAGTCCAAAAGTTTGTGTGCCCCCTTTTACTTCCAACATAATGTTAGTTATGGTTGAATGTTTGTTACCTTGTTGGCTTCTGAGTTATAAACATCGGTAGAACACCGTCCAGGTCCGGACACAACTGAATTCTGCTCCATTTCTCTTGTATGTTTTGCTAGGAAACGTCTCCAAATCGCCTGGGTTCTACAAAACATTTGAAAACCTGGCGCCCATTTCACTTGTGTCACATTAATGTTTATAACTGAAGCCAACAAGGTACCAATGTATAACAAACATTCAACCATAACTAACATAATTTTGAGAGTAAAAGGGGGTACACCACTTTCGGACCACTCTGTGCAGTAAAATATCGTTTATCTGAATCAAATCTTTAGGCTTTAACAACATTATCTTCACACAACTGACAACAACTAGAAATTACGATGACAAGAATGTAACCCTGCAAAAAAAGGCCAAACATTTCTTTATATTCTGTTAAATCTGCAGCTCCTGCGTAGATTGTACAATAAGTAATGTTTATCGAAAAAAACATAATGTGACCAGATTTCAAGTTCAATATTCAAAATACGCTCATTATCATTTTTAACCGACTTCAAAAAAGGAGGAGGTTCTCAATTCAAAGCGTATGTTATTTTTTTTGTTTGTTCGCACATAACATCTGATCTACTGAACCGATTTGGACGATAGTTTTTTTAATCGATAGGAGTTAGTGTAACTTAGGTACCATGTACTCATATGACGATATTTGCTCACTAGAAAAAAGTTATGATCGAAAAACTAAAATTTCATGTTATTTAAAACAATATGTGCTATCGTAAATCCTTAGTTCAATGAGCGACCCAATGGTCAAGTGGTTAAATGCGTCAGGTTGAAGTTCCTTATGGAATGAGATCGAGTCCAGGTCTGCAAGGATTTTTTTGAACAGCTGCATGGTTTTAATTTATATAATTATACGATTCAAATTAACGTAGATATCAATTAATAAATAGTAAAATTTAAAACGATTTGTCCTAAATGATCTATATACATAAAAATGAATGTTGGTAAATGTGTGTGTGTGTGTTCCCTAAGATCTCAGAAACTACCTGGGAGATTAGGCTGAAACTTTCGCCGTTTGTTCCTTTTGGTACTGGGAAGGTTTAGAGACCAGTTTCAACAAAATCTGATGGGTAGTTATTTTTTTATTTCAATTTGAGACTTGATTTTGTCTTTGTAATTTCAATTTAAAACTCCATTTTCGAAGGCTTTCATCAATCCAATCGAGTATTTAGTGTATCAACTCAATTCTCTGGCAGATAGTTGGAATTGCTTGCTACCGTAAATTTGGCGATCTTTTAAATCACTCTATGTGCCCTCAATAATGGAAGTTTTCCCAATAACTATCTCAAGTATAAAGGATAAAAAAGGTATTTGATTAACAGATTAATCTTTTTTTTAATTTTCCCAATAACTATCTCAAGTATAAAGGATAAAAAAGGTATTTGATTAACAGATTAATCTTTTTTTAAAAACAAATGAGATTCAGTTTCATGTTTCGGAACTCCTTTAGATTTGTAGAGGCTTAGATGTCATGCATTATTTTCCAGACGAACACTATTTTGTTCTTTATACCTATTGCTGTTTTCAGTCAAAGTATGTTGCTATATTTTCTCGCCAAATGTCCAATCAATAGTTCGTTTTCATGTCCATACTATTTGCTATGATATACCGCAATGTTGGAAATGATTTTAACGCCTTACGGAATGGTGTACATTTAGCGCCAAATATAATATTCAAATTGATTTCAGATTGCCAAAAAGTAATCAGCTTCATAGAGAGTACCTCAACATTTGGCGACAATTTCTCTTTCACAAAAGTGATAATACGTAAGTTTCTTTATTTATGGAAGGGATAGGGGTTCAAAAATATCCAAGGTATCCCAACTTAACTACCAAATTGGCGACTTTTTAAATAGCGCCAAGAACCTTCAATAATTGAAATTTTCCAGGGCGCGTTGCTACGCAACTATTTTTGTTTTCGAGAGTAGAAAAAATTATTTGTGTACGATAAATACCCGATTAAATATGTTTCCTTCTCAGACAAACATATTATTGCATGACAGTACTCAAATGCTACCATATTTTTTAAGGTGTTTGCTTTTTCATGTCCGTAATATTTGTCATTAACCGCAATAAATTATTAACGACGTACGGAACGGTGGGTATTGAGCACCAAATAGCTCATTAAAATTGTTTTCAGCCTTGCGAATAATATATTCATGCTTGCTCAAATTGTGCCACTCGTGCAAAATTTATGAACCGCATTTCTTCGCATTAGATATGTTGTTACTTAATTTTCAAACCGTTGTGCGTATGGACGAGTATTTCCAGATAGCTTATGCAATCAAATTACTAAAGTACAACCATTCCTCCATGCTTTTTTTCTTATTCAAAAGGATGTGTTACTTTTCTGTTTTAAGAAGTTTCTTCAAGTACTGTCAAGTTTAAGTATCATTTGCATCTTTACATTGCAAAATTTCAACAAGTCCGCCATTGTTGTTAAGCTTAGTTTAGCCTTCTAAGTGATTTTATTAACTTTTTAAAAAGTGGACATCTGTGTTTTCCAACTCTACAGAAGAGTTTTATAGTTTTAAAGGAAAACGAACTTTTTTATTGAATAAATTTATAAAAAGATAATTTTGCTTAATTTAGAATTTTTAAAATATTTCATGCCTATTTTCAACAACGCTTTATAGATTTTTACATCCAAAACACCATGTGGAGACGAAATATACATCTAGGCAGAACAACGTCTGCCGGTTCTGCTAGTTAAATATAAAATCCATTGTTACAAAACGTGGTTGATATGAAACAGTAATAATAATGATAATGGGAGTTTTGAATGAAGGTTTAACTAAATCAAACATGAAACTCATTAGCAGGCCACATACGTACTATGCCTTAAAATCTTATGAACCGCGAAAAACTAATATTGTTTTGAAATATTAAATGGCTTTGATTAAACTAGTACACAAATAAATACCAGAGAATAACAAGGATTAGTTTTTAGTGTCAATCGTTTAAAATTTTGGACGCATTGATAGTTTCTCTTTTTTTACATAGTTTATTGTAAGGAGCATTTACTTCAGAAAATTAGGTGATGTTTTGTAATGGAAACATTACCTTATTTCAGAAGTACATTTACACTAAAAAGAATAAAATAAAAATATTTTTGAAAAAAAACATTGAACCGACTTCGGACTTCACTCGGCAAGGGCTCTAAAAAGTAAAAAATAATTTTATTCTTTGAACACAATCGATACTACATTTAAACATAAGTTTTGAAGTCGGTGCAAAAACTATCCGTAAAATGGTGTTTAACTGTATTTTGCCAACATTTTTCAGAGAAACCATTGAAAATTAAGAGCTGAATATTTGTACCATTACATAAATATGAGGTTTTCAATAAAGTGTATGGGAATGCGATTAAAAAACCTGGATTCATTGTAATTTAGATTTATATTTGAATTATAGTTTTGTATGATTTTATTTAGTGTTTTTGCGCCGACTTCAAAAGTTATGTTTAAATGTAGTATCGATTGTGTTCAAAGAATAAAATTATTTTTAACTTTTTAGAGCCCTTGCCGAGTGAAGTTCCGAAGTCGGTTCAATTTTTTTTTTTTTTTTTTTCAAAAATATTTTTATTTCAATTGGTTTTTTTCACACTAAATTATTTCATAGTTATTGCTACTGTGGCATAAAAATGTAATAAAACACAATATTAATTTTTCAACAATTTTAATTAACAAAAAAGTAACCTTTCTAAATTATTTTGATGAGGAAACTCTTTATAGAACAAATATTTCTCAGAGGATCTTTCTTTTTTAATCTTTAAAAATGCAGTGCCTTCCAGATTTATTTTGTACTCAAAGCGTTTAAAGTGTCCACTTTAAGCTGCATCCCAGTTGCAGCAGTAGTGTCACTATTCTGCAGCATTACTGCTTATCTGGGCTATTTCTGACAAATGCTATACAATCTGGAGTGGAAATCGAGTTGTAAAAAGTCTGAGCTGGGATTGAAAATGTGGGACACATGGTAATATTAAAGAAATATCATAAGCTTGAAGCATCAGCTTGACAATACTCCAACTAAATTATTAATGATAAATTGATTTGTGAGATCCATTCAATGAGTTATGTGTTTCAAAACAGAATATGTTAAACCTACTCTATACTTGCCAACTTTTACGGACTAGGCTTAAAAGTTACACATTTTAATTGTTATTTGCCCTTTTACACATTAACACCAATTTTTTAAGCATTTTAAAATCAGATAACATCTGCCTCGGTGGAATAAAAGTGGTCCATGTATGTGCCCACTCCAAAGTTGTTGAGTGTTATTCAGAAACAGCATCGCTTATATGGAGTTTTGTATTGTCTGTTTTATCTAATACCATGTTTATATATCAGAGACTAAGAAATTCTCCAAACATCTTGGTTGTCTACAGCTTTTTATTATTGTTTTTATTTTATTTATTTGTTTATTATTTTTTGAACTTTATATTTATTTCAATTTTGACATGATGCATAGAACTTAGAAAAAATAATTATCATTCTTTTTTCTAAGTTCCACTGTAAATTTCATTAATATTATTATGTTTAATAATAATAACTTATAATTTCAAACAACAAAAAAGCACAAAAAAAATAGCGATGATCAAGCTATAATATTCCTTAATAAGAAACATCAGTTACAGAAGCAAATGATGCGAATTTGAAAAACAAAAAGTTCCCGAAGCGTTTCGTTTAAAATTTGTATAAAAATCTGCTGTACAAGCAGTTTATTTACATTGGTGGTAAAGCTGAAGTCACTGCTATGAAACATGCTGGAATTTCAGAATATTTTATCTTCAAACTTTCTGGTGTTCATGCAAAAAGTCTGGACAGTATGGGACCCTTTGCCCGAAATTAATCGAACCCTAAAATGTATATATGGTGTTTTTTCTGACTAAATAATTGTATATACATGCAATTAATTTTAAACTCTACTGTGCATCTAATTAGATTTCATTATTAATATTCATGTATTCCCACCTTTTTTACAGTAGTAGCAGCCCATCTTTTGATCATCAAACTGAGCCAAAGCAACCAAGTGTGTAAGTAGCTTGCTGAAACTTTAAATAGTGTTCAAATAAAGAATTTTGTTTTAAAGCATTAGTTTTCAAATAATTTCATTTTTTCCATTTCTCTCTCCATAGATCAAATGTGTCTATAAATTCAAAGCCTGCCAGTACAAAAGTAAGTTTACTAATAACTTTTCATAAAATATATTTATCTTTTATCATTTTTCTTTTAATTTCAATTTATTTGATATTCAAGCACTATTAATAATAATTATTATTATTGAATGTCTGTACACTTAAAAAGTAAGACATCTGTTTGAATACTGTTGGATTTATAAGACCTTGCGTAAAATATGTATTACTTTTTTATCTGGAATTCCAATCAGATTTTGTTATTTAAGCTTTTTGTTAAATATTTCTAATATTTGATTTTTTCCCCATAAGGTTGGGGAAAAAAATAAATATGCATTGTATTTTATTGAAAACAAAAACAAAATTATCTCTTAATCTGTGCTCAGGAAAGGTTAAGTGTATTCAAAAAGGGAAAACACTGTGACTGATTCTGCATATTTTGTCATAGCTGTAAAGCATTTTTTATATACTTTAAAATTTAGTATGCATTTGAATATTTTGGTACTTATACAAATCTTACTGTCAGATTTAAACTTTTTTTTTCGGGTAAATTTTAAAAGTTAGTATATTTTATGAATTGGTACTTTTGTTTCAATAAGGTTAAACACATTTTTGTTTCTATTTCTTCTCACTCCTTTTTTTTTTTTTCCTTTCCCTAAATTGTAATATAAGTTTTGGAGACTTTTGTTGATGTTTGATTTATACTCACAAAATTGCTACACTTATACATTTATCTCAATCAAATAAAGTGTAATTTCTTGAACTTTTTCTTTCAGCAAAGTGAAAAAGGTTCCAGAAGTATGCTGCATATGCAAGAAAGTCAAGAATCATTAGGTAATACTCTCCTAAAATTAAGCTTTTCAATTGTATTTGTTTTAAAGAATTATATCTTGTTCCAAATTTGAATAATAAATACTCTCATGAACTTGATTCAAATGTTGAAATACTTTTTTTAATCTCATAAATCATTTCCTTTTATCGCTTTTTTTCTTGAATTCCAGATGGTTTAGGTGTTTATCATGCAGATAGTGGGTATAGTGAAACATTACCAGCAACTAGTTCCTGCAGCCAAATATTTGAGGGAAACCACAGCCCTGAAATTCCAACAATGTCTAATCCATCCGCTCAACGCAACAGCATCACAACTTTGAATACAAGCAGCTTGCATATTTCCTCTGGCTCAAATTCCGTGTCTCCATCGTATTCTCAACTTCTACCTCAAAGTTACAATTCTCAGAGCAACTTGTCGCTTCTGAGACGCGTTTCCTTATCTGACGCTTCCATGCATCAGCAAAATCATTTAAATATCAATGAAACAGTAAGCTTGTTGGAATCAAAGCCAATTTGCTCAGTGTTGCCCTTATATCGCCAAGCACCAGATTATGATACAGCTATTAAATTGAAGTATGGCATGCCAAAGTAAGTTTTTTTTATTACTACTGTTGTATTTTATCTAAATTGTATGATTTATAGTTTTATCTCACCAATGGTGAAAAGTAAATTTAGTTAAAATTTAAAAATGAAAACTTGAGTATTGCCCTTTGGAATAAGTCCACAAAAGAATAAGTTTTTCTATTCAATTACTGTGAGTCAAATGTTCAGATTGTCATAATATCAATCATTTTTTAATTCATAATCTTCCCAATGAATAACTTAACTTTCTAAAAAGTGTGGGCATTGATAGAGGTCACTCTTACAATGCATATTAATATATGACCTTTCAGACGCTAATTAATTGCAAAGTTTTTCTTGCAATTTTACTGTCTATACACTTTATCCAAAGATTTCCCCAAGAATTTCTCATAGTTTGGGTAAGTTTGATTTTTGAGTCATTTTCAGATCTCTTTCAACAAAGTCACATTTTCTAAACCTAAAGATATTGTTTCATTCTTTGACAGCATTAGAAATCATAAAAAAAAAATTCTTACTGGCTTTTCGGACCAGTGAACATTAGTATGTACTGGTCTGCATACAGCATCACTGATCGGCATTAAGTTTAACACTAAATAACCAACCACATTTTTTTTTATTATAAAATTAAATAAGTATAAGATGAACCTCAAAAAAAAGTCATTATAAAAAACAAAACAAAAATCAGTTTGTACAAGAATCAGTTCTTCACCAAAAACAGAATAAAAGTCACCTTCAAGAAAATAAAAGCACCTTTGGATTACTAATACTGGCAAAATCAACAAAAAAGAATGCTATTGGGTATTTTGGCAGTTTGCTAAACGTGTTCCTCTTCTTATTGTTGTAGCATGTGCTTATTGCCGAGAAAAACTTTTGCGGGTATGTTGGCACTTTGCCAGACATGATTTTTATACTGGAGCATATGCAAAGTTCTTAGCTGGGAAACCGAACAGCAAGCCCTTGCTCTACGGCTCCATAGTCAACTGCCATAGCTGATAGGAGATTCCAAGCAGCTCATGGTTATGCGGCTATTAGTGATCCTACAGACCACTGATTATTTTTTAATGGTTGTCCGGGGAGAGTTTTAATGGTCTGGGACCAGTGGACTAGTAATTTCAAATGATGGTTTTGCCATATAGGTATTCACATCAACTGTGAATGTGGGTGGGGATTCCATGCAAGCTAGGTGGGCTTTAAAATTTAGATTGAAAAAGCATGAAAATTACTTGAAGAAACAGGAAGTTACTAAATCATCTCTGCCTAGACTTTGTTGGTATACTTTTAATCTTCAGGGACTAAAATTACTAGCAGACTTTCCACTGTTTGATGTTACCCTGTTGGATATTTTGCTTGGTTTTTTTTATGTGCACTCTTGAATTGAAATAATATTTGTGCTAAGTCTCGCAATCCATCACATGTCTTCCATTCGGCTAAATAACCTTGAATTTGTATTTTCTAAGATCTTTACAAACAATCCTGGTTGAGCATTTGATAAATAACGAAATAATAAAAACTGAATTCTAATGCTGAAGCTTTTTGTTTCAGAAACTCTTAAATATTAAAGCTTCAAACTTCAGTAGTTTTTCTTAATTAATGTTATTCGTTTGTTTAAGAAACACTTGTGTTAAACAAATTTTCTCTTGTGCAGTAAAGTCAACTTTTCCAGAAGATATAAAAAAAATTTAAATGTGCAAAAATTTCATCTTCAAATTATCAATTTTATTTGAAAAGTTTGCTTAGAATGGGAAAGATAAAAATTGAATTTAGATATTTTTTTTTTTTTTTTTTGAAATACTCAATCCCTATGCCCTGAACTAGTTCATACTGGATAATTGTTCCCTCCTCTCTAATCATACATATTTTTAGTGTTATTTTTTAATTACTTTTACAGCTGTGGCAGTGCGAATGATATGTCAGCTAGTCAGTCACCTCCAGCCCATGCCATAACAAGTGGCAGCCAAGTGGATGTATCTCAAGTTTATGCAGACACACCAACCCCTGCACAGTCCTACAATCAGTACAAAAATTATACTGATTTGTCACATCTGGATATTTCTGAACTAAACAGGAACAAAAATATGTGTGATAATAATGTATTAATAAGGTAATCAAATATTGTATATTTTTAACATAATAATTGTACATATTCATACTTTAAATTTAACTGCAATTGAAGTCAGCATAATGCATTTATCATATCAACACAACAAATATTACTACTTTAAATTTTATTAATTTCTCAAATATTTTATGTAATCACTTTCTTTTTACCTGCAAAATTTCTCTTACTGCATCAAATCCTAATTCTCCTATTGCATCAACTATCATTTGTCTCTGTTTATATCTTTCTTTGATGCCACAGTTTATTAAAATGCAGATATTACGGGGCTTTTGCTTTATGAAATATATATGTATATATTGTCATTGTCTTCACTTTCTTCTTCTAGTACTGTACAGTAACTAATAAGAAGCTGGATTTCACTGATTTATTATTGTAGTGCAAGGTGACGTGCTTGAGATAACCAAAATGAATAACCTCTAATTTTACAATTGGGTCATTCCGACGAAAATGGTACAAATCATGTCTGAGACTCTTTACTTAAGATTATCAATTTAAATAATTTCCACCAACTAATCATATTTTTTTTATTTAGTTTCCATTTATTTGTGTATAATGAAGTGTAAATAACTAGTACATGACTCATTTATAAAAGGATTTTAAATATTTTGATCACTTTGTTTAACACAGTGGACATATAACAGAGTGGACAAATAAGCCTTAAAAATATCTGTATAAGGGTGAATATCAGGAAAAGTGCCAATTTGACCATGGAAAATTTCAATTTTTAAAGATACTTAGAAAATTAAATTAATTGGGTATTTCAAATACACATTAGTAACAATATTTTTTAAAAATTCGGGGCATGGTCAAAGTGAACATTTACCCCCCTTTTAGGGGGGTTGTCTTTGAGCGTTATCGGCATAATGAGAATGCTACCGAACTGACAACTATTACAGATTTTACACTTAGTATACAAAAGTAAACACTTTCACTACCTTTTATGTTCAAAAATAAAATAATTATTACTTAGAATATAATAATATTTTCAGAGCCTGAACGCTTTTTAGTTTTATAATTAGAGACTAATTAAAAGTTAGTTAAAGTCTAAATAAGTGCGATAAAGTTTTTTTCAAACAGATAAAGAGGTTAATAGTTAAAAATGAAAATAAAATAAAATTCTTAACACAATCTTAAAAAACGAAATTAGATCAAGACAGTCAGAGTTTGGCGGGGGAGGGAGATTTTCAATAAACTGTTCGTAAGTTTTCCATTTTAAAACAAAATTATATTTTTAGGTGCAGTAGTTAGGAACGAAGGTCGGAATATTGATGTAAAAGAAAAAAAGGTGAAAAAAAAGGCAATAATTTTGTTTGAAAACTCAAATTTTGCAGAAAAATTAATGTTTTCGAAGCATTTAAAAAACAATGAATAAACTGCTAAAATGGGAAAATTTGGCAGGACACACGATACACTTGAATCTACCTTTGTACTTTAAAACTCAACAAACTCATAACTCGAAGAAAAAACATCGGTAACGCACGCTTCAGTTTCGTAACAAATACCTTCTACTTTGGCGCTGCCGACATGACCGCTGCCGACATGACAAATTTCCCGCAATATGATACCTGAACATCCCTAATTAAAGATTCGAAAATAAAAACACCTTATAATGTCCATGACAATAGGTTTCTTTTCCATTATGCAAAAATAAATTGAAAAATTACTTTATTTTGTGTCTTAAATTCCGCTGCCGACATGACACTTCATTTGGTAGAAACAGAAAAGGCAAGATTGAAAAAATCTTACCGGTAATTCAATGCAGCCGAAGTGAAAATTTTCTATCGGAACTGAAACATCACATATTAGAGCTTCACCCAGCGTAATTTTTTGGCGACAAAAAATGTTTTGTCTAGATTTTATCAATCCAGAAGTTAGCTCACTCCTCAAACTATGAAAACTTGTGACAGGCAGAAATTGCTTTTTTTTATCGATCTAAATTCATTTTATCTAAAACACAAGAGTTAATCGTCATAGATGAACATAAAACACGTTATTTCCTTTTGTATTTGTTTCTGCTACGATGTTTTATAATCCGCAGGATTTTTTTGAACTTTGCGATTCGAATGTGTGACGCGCTGCCGACATGACATTGAGGCAATAAAAAGAGTTCTATCGTCACAAATAAAAGTAAAACCTGAAAATTTTGTCATGGATTGTATGTGCGACGTAGTTTACTGTATGGGAAAAGAAAAATTTTTAGTTTTTATTTGGAAATACTTGAGAAATTCATTTGTGACTTAAATTAGCACTTTTCCTGATATTCACCCATAATCACAAAGAAAAGTTAGAATCACAGAACAAGCATAAAGTGGAATAAACAGCCTAAAACTGTAAGTCTGTCTGCAATTTCAAGAAAAAATCTATTTTTTTCATCATGAAATTGGCTCTAACAGAGTGGACATTTCATTTCACACTCCAGAGTCCCCCGTACCTACCACAGCTTCGTGGTTTAACCGGGATAGGGCCCTGAAGAGCGCTCTGTTCTTAATTTTGAACCAGAACCTAGGGTCGAGCAAACCCTAGGCCCAGCACCCCCCAGATATCGTTTCACTTGGAGGACTTTGTGACCACAACATTTTTAACGCCTCCCAGCCACCATTAATCAAGACGGTGGATCTTTGATCGGCTGGGATCGAACCTGGGTCCCTCCGGACACGAGTCCGATGCCTTACCGATCGGGCCACCACGGCCCCTATCAGAGTGGACATCCAACAGTTCAAATTAACTCTCAAAAGAAAAGAATTAGGCTCACCCTGGTTGTTGACTACATAATTCAATGTAGCAAGCTAATCTCGGCAGTTATACTACCTATATATATTTTTTAAATATATCAGATTGAATGCAATTGTTTATTTTATTTCCAAAAGGCATATAACAGAGTGGACAGTTCGAAACATAGAAAATCTAGGGAAATGGATAAATGTTTTTTGAAGAAATTTTTTTTCCATTTGCATAATAAACTGCAGTAATGGTGTCAGAAGCATCTTTTGTGCAGTGCAGTGTTAGTTATTTTGTTGTTACATTTCAGTTCAATTTTAAATCATATTTAAAATTCTAGCAATTTGAAGCTGTGACACGTCATTTTCTCCTTCTTCTGACAAAGATAATTTTTTTGTGTCATTTCTAAATGGATTATACCTAATTAATTGATACTTGATGGCACAAAATTAAATGGAGAACCAATAAAAAATACACTTAATGGGTGGTAGTTATTAAAATTGATTTTAAAAAAATTCTAAAGTCTTGGACATGATTTGTGCCATTTTCGTCGGAATGACCCAATTTTATTTTGAGCTAAATTTTACAGCTAATACTTAGAAAAATAATTAATTTCTGATTTTCAGCAGTACATTTTATTCAGGTCTTTGTCATTTCAAAAAACATTTTTTTATGATTTCAATATAACTTTCTTAAAAATTGTTCCCAGAAAAATAACTTAATTTTGTTTTCAAAACATTTTTAACTGATGCTGAAATTTCTGCCATTGAAAGAGGCCATTCTAAAATAAGTGACAGAACAACTGCACCTCAACTCTGGCGGAACTTAAATGCTAAATAGGTTGTGACAATATTATCTGATTTATCACTTCACTCTTTCACTTGTCAACGCCAAATGAAGTGTTCCATGTTCCCTTCAAACGATAAAATTTCTGTCCATTGTTCTATTCAGCAGTTCTGCATTTTTCAATACTACATTTATGGAACTAACTTTCGTGAAATAAAAGGCAAATGAATTTATAGATAAGCCAGAGATTATATTTTAATACATATAGTGAAGTTTGGCTGCCAGCTTAAACATAATAGGGCTGAGTTTCTTAAGTTTGACTATCTGACTTCCATTGAATTATGAAGAATCTTTGCTAAAAGATCAGCTGAAAAGATTCAATTATTCTTTAAAATGCATGTGAATAATTTATTAAACCTACATTTTTATAATATTTTACTAATTCTTCTCCTTTTGCTATTTTCTTGATGTTGCTTGACCAAGTTAAAGCTAAAAAAAGTTTTCAAAAGATCTTTTAAACATTCTGATCTGTCACACTGTCATGTTTTCATTATGTAAAAAAACATGATCATTGAAGTTGTCTTCACTGTGAGGAATTATTCACTGTGAGGTAATATTTTACCAAAACTATCTTATACTCTGCTGCTTACTAAGGCTCGACCGATGGCATTTTTTGGCCGATGGGCCGATGTCGATTGTTGGCCGATTGTTCAAAGTTGGCCGATGGCCGATTTTTTTCCTCTTCCATCGGCCGATGGTTAAAAAAAATCAAACAATTAGAAAAATAAATGTTTATAAGAGATTTAATGGGTCATAAATTCATTTCATACAACGTATATTTCTACGAATACAGGATAATCATTAAGAAAAAGTCATTCAGATTTTGGCCTAAATTCGTTCTACCACTCGATTTAGTGTTCACTAGACTTTCCTGCACATACTTGTGTCCCCCCACCTAAAATAATAACTTTCAATTTCACGCATTACTTTAATTTAAAAATATGAGGAAAATGGAAAAAAAACCTCACGCATTTATGTATTTTCTGAATTTGAGCATTTTTTTACGCGAAAGTAAAAAAAAAAAAAAAATTTTAAATACCAATTGTGCACGAGTAGTTTATTTCATTTATTTGTTTATTGTTTTCAATGTATTCAATTTTGTAAAATAATGGTATTTTTATTCCCATTTATGGGGGAAAAAGTAAAAGGGGGAACTCGTGAATAAATTTAACTGTATGTAAGCAGAGCACTCGAAGTCTTAGCAGAAATTCTTTCGATGATTCAACAGCAAAGTCATAACAAGATTTTGGACTAAGGATCACATGATACACGGTGCCAGCAGGCCCGTGAACTTCCTCTGTATAAAGTACAGTCCCGTAGCATTTGAAGAGGGTGTGCAATCGTCTTTATGGGAGGGGGGATATGGGCAAGCTTATGCATACACATAAATACTTGTTAGTTTCTCGCTTCATGGTCAAGAAATACCAGGATAAGTCAATGAGAAAAGTTTTTTTTTTTTTTTGCTTCGAACACAAGGTTGCCCTCACCCCCAAGAGTAAAGTCGGAGCACAAATCCAAATACTACAGATACCAAAATAAAAGCCCCTCCTTGAAATTTTACAGAATAGAGCCCTTCTTCTCTTAAAATAAATGTGTTTGCCAAATTCATCTGGCTAACATCTTTTTAAAATTAAAAAGGAAAAAGTCTTTCATTCACATACACACAAAAAAATAAAAATAAATAAATAAATAAAAGAAAAGGAACGAAAAGTATTGTAACTCTAAAAACTCTCATCAAAGACATCGCTCGGAAAGTGTCTGCTGTGTTGTGAAAATTTCAAAATTTGCCAGATTCGGAAAATTTCAAAACCCAGAACTGTGTTGGTCCCGTTGCTGCCAGATTTCCAGCCACATGGGGAACGTACTTTCAATTGTGAAGTAAAAAATAGAGAAGATAGAACTCCCTCTTAAGAAAACTTTTTTCTTTGAACATCGGCCATACATCGGCATTTAGATGTTTTCAAGGCCGATGGGCGATGGAAAAAATTTCAACCATCGGCGCCGATGCATCGGCCTGGCCGAACCATCGGTCGAGCCTTACTGCTTACAAAAGAAAAACAAATTTTAATAATTGCAATATTGTGTGTCAAATTAATAGAGATTCAGCCTTTTTACCAAAGAATTCATAAAAATAGCTTCTTATAGTACTTTGTTAATTGAAAACGTAATAGGTAATATGTATCTTTAGCAAAATACTATGCAATCACACAAGCTTATTATTTGATTAAACTGATGATTTGATCATGATAGATGAAACTTGTTTGTGAAACATCGATCAGAGACACCCTGATAAGGGGAAAGTAACCAAATAGCAATCTAGAGGAGGAGAGATGCATTCTAAAAAATCATTCTAAAATTTTATTGGAATTATACTTCAGATTAAAATAGTAAATGTCTCCAGGCAAGGGCCCCAGTTTCTGCTTGTGCCCAGGGTCCCATCTATCTTGGTTACTTCCTGGCCAAGTGTAGAGGGAAAATGTATTGATATCGACAATTTTCTCATTCTTTTTTTTTTTTTTGTACTTTTAAAACCCTAAACTCGTATTTTTTTGCCCCTAGTTATTCTAAAAGACTGTTATCCTAAATTCTTATTGAAGGAATGTGATTAATTTCAGTTTATAAGCATTTCATTTTTAAAGAATATTTTAAATTAGGTTATAAGTCATGAATCAAATTTCATAGTTTTCTGCCTTTCAGGAATCAGGACCACGTTTCTGCTCCAAGTTTGCATTTGCCACTTCACACATACAGTTCACCTGATTTGGCAACACAAGGTACAACATGTGCTGAACGCCTTTTGAATGCTCATATGATGTATCAGTTCAAACCACCTCCTCCTTATCCATATAAACAGAGGTCAAGCTCTAGTACTCCTGATCTTACAAGCAGTCACCAGGTTTGTAAATTAAATTAAATATTCAATGTGAAAACAAACATTTGAGCTACTGTTTAAAAAAATTAGTGATAATAACTACATACATAAAAGCAATAAAAATGTTTCAAATTAGTAATGGATTGAACAATAAGGTGCTTTTTTTTGGGGAGGGGGGAGAATTAGCAAAATGTCTGATAATGTGGTGTCATTAGTTTGAAAAGTATGAGCTAAAGTGTAATGTTGCATCATTCAGTGCTTAGGTCCAAGTCAACTTATTGCAAAGGAAACATCTTTGTGTGAGAACTAACAAGTTATTTAAAATCAAATTATATCATAATAATTTTAGAAAACTCGTTGGATCAAGTTTGATGATATTTAATAAGTATATTTAATATATTTCTCAGTATTTTTGTGAGTGATATATTCATACAATTTAATAACTACAATATGGATTCTTTTTTTGTTTGTACAATCAGTACAAAGGTATCCATTTTATTATTTTAATGGCATTTCATGTTTTTAACCCCTTCATGCATGTAATATCAAATCGCAAAACTTGAAATATAATGCCATTGAAACTTTTAGAATTTTTCTTTTGTAGCAGTCGGTCTCATTTGTTGGGGATGTAAAAAGTAATATTCAATGTTGCATCATTTAGTACTTAAATTCAAGTCAACTTACTGTAGGGAAGAATCTATTGTGAGAGAACCCAGCAATATTACAAGATATTTATAACATGAACATTCTTAGTATTTCAACCAGTTTTAGCTTTTTATATAACAGGTGGCTAGTTCCTAATGCTTAACCTTTTGGATCCGGGCTGTTTTTTGGAAATTTTTCTTTCGACCCATTTAGTACGACAGTTGAACCACAGATTTCCTTTCCATTGAAAAGAGAAGGTATAAACTGTCGTACCAGACGTATGAAACCTTGAAAAAATCCCCTGCTCCAAAGGGTTCAAGTAAAAAATTTCAACAACATCCTCTAAAGAAAAAAGACTTATGGTACAACATGTGTACCGCCCGGTTCCTAAAAGTTAAGGTATTATTTTTTTTTTTTTTTTATTTAACTACGCTCTTGTGCTCAAACATCCCTATTTGTGTAGAATAACTACTTGTAAATTGTTTTTGCATATTTGTTATTGTGTGATTTTTTTTTCCTAAAAATATTTTTAACCTTTGCAGCAAAACAATCTATTTAGGTTTTAACTTGGTGCTTGTGAAGTTTGGTGAATCATCTGAACTATATCATAATATTTTATCATGAAAGTTTTAGAGATTGATTTAATTTCATTAAAAGAAATTATTCTTAACTTTTTTTTAATGTCTTACCATACTATTTCTTATTTAATTTCTCTTTCAGATATCACAACCTTGCTCTAGTCCTGATGCAACCCCACTGAAAAATTTGAACACTAATATCCATCTGTGTGATGGTATGCTTGGAATCACTAACTTAACTTACAGACCACCAGATGCATCACAATGTACCCCCCGCAAGATAGTGCCTGAAATATACCGTAGTCATTCTTATGAGCCTACTTCTGTTGGCTGTGCTAAAATAGTAACATCAAATGCTGTACCCCATCAGACAATAGCTTCATCACAAAAAGTTGGCTCTCAGACTAGTTTACCCATACATACGTATCAGAACTACAACCCTACTGCAACAATCACGGACAGTTCTGTTAATCATCTCTCTGAGCCTATTCATCAAGTCCCTACTAAGCAAGACAATCATTTTACTATCAACACTCTGTCTTCTGCAAATACGGCTGCTGCTGTTAACTTATCTCGTTGTGATGTAGCTTCACAGAGAAATTCAAATGTGACTCAAAGGGAGGATTCGCACCCGATGGGTCCCATGTTGTTGGCTGCTATGAATGGCCTTTGCATATCAAGGCCAGATATTCTTATATCTCATGTTGAAGAAAAAAGAATCCCAATGGATACTAGAGTAAGCTTCTTTTTTATATATAAATTTACCTAACCTCGTGTGTTTCTCTAAATATAGTATCTTGCATGCTTTTGCAGCTGTTTCAAAGAAGATATATTGTTCAACATAGGGCAATTGTCGCAAATTGTATTAGCAAAAGCAGAAAGGCCATTATTACTGCTGCAACACATATTTAAAAGCAAAATTTATATGGGGCTATGTAATTATGCTAACTTGGTGCAAAAACTTATTTTTAAAAAAATCTGGTATGGACCCCACACTACTTCCTTTTACGTGTCACTTTCTTAGTAGTTGCCTTAAGTGTTAAAAAAAGTGCTTGGGGTGAGCAAGGTAACAATTCAAATATTTACACCCCTAATCTGCCCTGAAACAATGCAAAAAATGTTTTACAATGGTTAATTTTCTAAATATTGCCGATTTTAATATCATTCAGTGAATTTTTCGTAAAATATTGCCAATAGCGCCAAGTTGAACCCAAATTCAAAAAATTTTTTTTTTGCCAAATTTGTTGCCAACTTGGCGATAAGTCGCCAACTTGGCGTCAAACACTTGCCGACCAAAAGCCTGGCGACATATCGCCAAGTGGTTGCGCCAATTCATATCATTTGTGTCTACATTGAAATTAACACTGATTTACCCCAGAAAAGGGGTAAAACACCCCCTTGTGAACATTCGAATGCAACCACAAGGGGAGGTGCACAACTAGACCATCCTCAGAGCCTACATACCAAACTAGAAGCTTCTACGGCATATAGTTTTTGAGTTATGTGACATACATACATACGTACATACAGATGTCACGAGAAAACTCGTTGTAATTAACTCGGGGGTGGTTGAAAAGGATTTTTTGCCTGTTTATATGTTTGTAGGTACATATGCACAAGCTGACAGGTCGAAAAAACTTCTGAACATTCATTCGGGAGTGAGCAAAATCAAAATTTAGACCCAAAATTTGAGTGATTTTTTTTTTTTTTTTCGTGACCACAATACTTCCTTCACAATAATTCCTTCCTTCCAATACTTATTGTTCAATTTTTTCAACTGTAGTTAAAACACTATAAAGTGTGCTGCAAGGTCACATTAAATCTCGAACTAAATATTAAAATTTCAGAACTTATTCCAAACAGCGTATGAAGTCATAACATAAGTTACTTGTTATTTCGAGCAAATTTTTACATATTATTAGGATCAACTTTACTGCACTCTCAGATTTTGCCTCTGAATATGTGTAAATCCATTTTTTTTTTTAAAGTCTTTCTTTCTATTTTTGAGAACAATGTTAATCTATAGAGAAATCGTCACCAAAAATAGAATAGATGCCGTTGTCACTTTTCACATTCTGCTGATCTTCCCCTTTAACCCTCAATATTCTAGTTTGCAACAGATCTAATTCCTTATTTATATGTGTTTATTTGGCTAAGAAGCACTTAGCATATGATTAGTCTAATTACTTTCACTCCTCACTGATTACTTTGCGTTAAACAAGATGCATATCTCACTCGACTTTCATTTGCACCTTAAAACAGCAGCCAAATCCTGGGTTCATATGCTTCTTTTTAGTTTATTACTACATAATCTTTCTCTATAACAGTCATACAAGGCATGTCAGTTTTCTTGTTTTTCCAATTAAACAAATATTACTTCTACCTTTCCATTTAGACACTAAATCTGATTTATCATCAAAATATTTGCCCTTGATTCCATGAAGCAGACCTGCATCATCTCATCAAGCCAATATGCATTTACTTTAGATAAAAATCATATTTTTTGTCCACTGCCAAGCTCTAGAACTTTCCATTCAGACTTTCTTTGTTTGCAGAATAACTTGCTGCAAAGTAACTAGCACAAGCTTTAGGGGTGCAGTCCTGTGCCCAGATCTGTATTTATGCTGGAATACACCATTTTGGGCTATACAGATAGATAAGGCTCAATTCTGGCAAGTGCAATTTGTTCAATGTGAAAAAACAAATGTGCTCTAGGCCATCTCTAAACAAATGTGCTACTATTTGACATTGCTGTGCGAGAGATGTCTTTTCTTTTTTGACTTGATGATGCTGAATAACTGAAAAAATTCTCCGTACTCAAACATTCCTACAGAAGTGCTGTCAGATCCTGGACTATATGTGTTAGCTACCTTTTAGTATCTCATTTCGGGGGGTTATCATTTTTCTTATTTTCTCTGTAGTGAACAAAACAAAGATTTTATAATTCATGCATGAGTCATTCCACGTCAAATCGCCTAAGGCTATGTGCCGTCATGTCTCGGATTTTGTTCAATATTTTTTTACGGATAGATACCTATGAGATAAACTCAAATTATTTTTTTTAGATTTTTTGAATAAAAATTTAGGGTTGTAGAATTTTTTGAAATTTTGATTTTTTCAGAATTTTTGCTTTTTTATTTTTGGTATGCATTTTGAAAAAGCTCTATATCTTCCTCATTTTTTATTCAATTAAGCCAGTTTACATATCATTTTAAAGCTAATTATTTTTTGCTTCAATATTAGTGACAAAAATGAGATTGTGAAAAATATAATTTTGCCAATAGTCGTCTGAAGTCAGATTTTGTGTTTTTTCAATTGGTATGTTCAATAGGTCATATCTCCGGAGTACCAACTAAGAACTGCCCAATTTTTTTTTTCAGTGATGACAACATCATATACTTTTTATGTATAAAAAATTAGGAGGGTGTTTTTCATTGTTTTGGAATAAAAAATTCAAGTGTGTTTTTTCAGTTGGTATGATCAATAGGTCATATCTCCGGACTACCAACTAAGAACTGCATGACACTTTTTTTCTGTTATGACAACATCATACCCTTTTCATGTATAAAAAATTAGAAGGGTGCTTTTTGTAGTTTTGGAATAAAAAAATCAAACGTGTTTTTTCAGTTGGTACGATCAATAGGTCATATCTCCGGATTACCAGTTAACAACTGCGTCATTTTTTTTTTCTATAATGAAAACATCATAATGTTCTTATGATCAAGATATTAGGAGGGTGTTTTTTGTTGTTCTGAAATTTAAAAAAAATATTGAATTTTTGAAACAAATTTCTTTAAAAATCAAGTTTTCCATAAGTTTAAAAATTCCATAAAATTAAAAAAAAAAAAAAAATCTATCACAAGGAAGACCACGACATGGCAGCTGAATGGCATTTCTTTGCCACGAGTCATGGCAAGAATGAATGCGATGGAGTAGGGGGCATAATAAAACGGCTTGCAATAAGAGCAAGTCTTCAAAGAAATGTCGAAGGACAGATTTTAAATGCACATGATCTATTTATATTTGCCTCTCCAAACATGAAAGGGGATACAGATGTTTTTCGTTACAGCAGTGGAAGTGGTTTCAAATGAAGATTTTTTAAAGCAAAGATATGAAAGAGCCTTAATAATAGTAGGCAGCAGAGAGAATTACTTCTTCAAGCCATTACACGAAGGGTATATTAGTGAAGAAGGTTTCTGTGTTTGAAAAACCTTTTGTTGCCACTGTCGGAACATCGTAGAAATAAAGATTGTTATTCATGAAATTTTTATGCTTTCATTTGATAACAAATTATAAAATGTTACGTAGATTTCAGAATAATGGAAACCAAATATAAAATTTTTACAACCACCAAGAGCTCGCGAGTCTCTCTTTGTCTAACTATGAATGAAAGTATATGTTGATGGAGTGGCTAGCAAATAATTACTGAAGAGTAAAATAATTATGCAGCGACTTTTCACTACCAAAGCATGCAAGCAATAGAACAATATAAAACTACTATCAAGTATTTGAATGTAATAAATAGGATACATTCGTTCTAATTTCTTGATCATAAAAACATCATGATGTTTTCATTATGGAAAAAAAATGGCGCAGTTGTTAACTGGTAATCCGGAGATATGACCTATTGATCATACCAACTGAAAAAACACGTTTGATTTTTTTTATTCCAAAACTACAAAAAGCACCCTCCTAATTTTTTATACATGAAAAGGGTATGATGTTGTCATAACAGAAAAAAAGTGTCGTGCAATTCTTAGTTGGTAGTCCGGAGATATGACCTATTGATCATACCAACTGAAAAAACACACTTGAATTTTTTATTCCAAAACAACAAAAAACACCCTCCTAATTTTTTATACATAAAAAGTATATGATGTTGTCATCACTGAAAAAAAAAATTGGGCAGTTCTTAGTTGGTACTCCGGAGATATGACCTATTGAACATACCAATCGAAAAAACACAAAATCTGACTTCAGACGACCATTGGCAAAATTCTATTTTTCACAATCTCATTTTTGTCACTAATATTGAAGGAGAAAATAATTAGCTTTAAAATGATACGTAAACTGACTTAATTGAATGAAAAATGAGGAAGTTATAGAGCTTTTTCAAAATGCATATCAAAAATAAAAAAGCAAAAATTCTGAAAAAATCAAAATTTCAAAAAATTCTACGACCCTAAATTTTTATTCAAAAAATCTAAAAAAATTAATTTGAGTTTATCTCATAGGAATCTATCCATAAAAAAATATTGAACAAAATCCGAGATATGACGGCACGGCCGACTATTTAAATTAGGCGATTTGACGTGGAATGAGCCGCATACATTTATATGTTTTTTTTTTATTGTTTAAAAAAATTATTTATTTACTTTTTTTTAACAAAAAAAAAAAAATAACTTGAAATGGGTAAATTAAATTTATACTATTATTGGTAAATTTGATTACTATTTGATATTGATAATGATATGATTTATAGATTGATTATAGAAATTATGATTCATAAATTTGAATGTTAAAAATGAAGCAAAACATCTAAATCATTTGAAGTGAAACATAACCTATCAGGTTTTGGTGCTGCTGTTAACAACTGTTAAAATCTTTGAAATCATTGTCTTGTTGAGAAACTGACTATTGAACTACCTTGTGGTGCTTTTGGCTTAAATTCATTATATTTTTGATTTTCTAGATTCAAGTCCTTGAAAATAGAATAGCTGAAGGCCAAGTCTTCTTAGAGTTTGAACGCATTATCAAGAAGAAGCCAAATGCAGATTTCACCACAGCCTTGTTACCCGAGAACTTATCTAGAAATCGTTTCAAAGATGTGTTCCCTTATGAAGAAAACAGAGTTCGCCTTACTCCAACAAACGAAAATACAACAGGTTATATCAATGCATCTCATATTAGTGTAAGTCAATTTTTAGAAATTACTTTAATCCACCATGTGTGCTGTATGGACAATATTTTTCCCCAGTAAACACTGACGAGGTGTACGACCCAAATAATTTTTTATACCCTGACGTTAGATTGTTAAAGCAAATGTAAGAGTAGTACTGATATGCTAAGCATAAAAGTGGTAACATCATTTTGTGCTAAACCCTGAAAAAGGCTATACTGATAATGTTAAAGGATTTTGTATTTTACATTTTTTTTCTTTTTCAAAAAGTCCGCTTAGTATGTTTTTAGAGAAACTAATCAAAATCTTTTTAAAATTTACACAGTAAAATTATACTTACAAATATTTCTGTGTACCCCTTCAGAAATATTCTGTGTTACTTTTATTTTTAAATACACGCAGCAGAATATCATAGTTTCTTAGTGCAAAATAAGATTTCAAGCACATGTTAATTATTATTATTATTATGTGTAGTTTCAGACTTTTTGTACAGACTTCACTCTCATGTTCGAATAACATTTTTTTTTTATAAACATGAAAATGTTGAATCATTAGGTAGCGGAAAACTGACTTCTCTTTCTCTCTCTCTTCGTGTAAATAATACGTTTTATAGCATAGCAACTATATTATAGTAATTTTTGTATTTTCCACTTATAATCTGTTGTCCTCTTTAGCTGTCTCTGGGATCTACTCTGAGATTTTATATTGCTGCTCAAGGTCCTTTACCTAACACATTGTACAGCTTTTGGCAAATGATTTGGGAACATCACGTGACAGTCATTGTAATGTTAACTGAAGTTCAAGTAAGTTTTTTTTTTTTTTTTTTTTTCTAAATTATGTAGTGGATCTTGAATTAGTTTTTAATTTAAGAAATGTTTTATGAGTAAGAAAATACATGTGTGTATTCATTTTGTACAAGTATTAACTACATTTTCAGGAACAAGGTCGAGATAAATGTTTCCCATACTGGCCTCAAGAAGATGGTAATAAGTTGCAAATTGGAGAGGTAATTTTGTAACTTACTATAAACTGTTCTAATGAAATATTTTGATGTATTTTAACGCTGAAAATTATGTACTTAATTTTGATTCTTTATTTTTTTCACAATTGCAGTACAGTTGATCTATCTTTAAACTATAAATTAACATTCTTCAGTGAACTAATCAACCAGAAAACCAAAATGTAATCTAAATTTTTTAAGTTCTGTAAGAAAAGTAGCTGATGGCAGCGAAGTTTGAAATATTTATCTATGAGTCTAAGTTGTTACATCATAGCTGCCACAAGCATTTTGTTCTTGGATCTCAGTACTTGAAACTTTATTCTATTTTTTCGTAATTTGTATAAATGTTATATAATTTTATATTATATACTCATGAGTTATTTTTAACTATGGGGGCCATTGTATTGATAGTGATTTGTACTCTAACCACTCTTCTAAGAAAAAAATTTTTACAAATTTTGTACTATCTCAGAAGAAAGAGATAGACTTAAAAAAAAAAGATGTATGCATACATGTGATTTTTTCACTAATTAGCAAAAGAACGTGATTTTTTAATCTTCATATTCACAGAATTTCACTGTTAGCATCTGTAGCTTTTTTTTTTTTGGAAAAAATAATTAAAAGATGGGAATTTATTTTAAAAACCTTACTCTTAAAAAATAAGAATAGCTATAATTGCATTTTGTACTGCTTAAAAAATAGTAAGTTGTAGGAAATCAATAGGGAATGTTTTAAAAGTACTGCATATAGTTCTGCCTTAGCCCTTGCTTAAGGGTGGTAACTTACTACCAGAGGGTACCGACTGCGAGTGCTGTAGGGCTCCAGCACCTTCCAAAATATTCGTGGGGGTGCTTTATTCATGGGGGTTCTGAGCACCCCCACGATTATTTTGGAGCACATTTTTTCGTTACAATTTGCCTCATTTTGACACTCCTACCCCTCTCTACCTTTGGACTCCGTCTTTGAGCACCCCCACTAATTTTCAAAACCCGGCAGCACTGCTTACTGCTGATGTCATAAACCTAATTTTTCACATGCAAGGGAAAGCCACATACATTCTTTTCACTGCACATTCTTCCTGTATCCTTTAGAAGAATTCATATCATTTTCATTTCACATATTTATTAAGTTTTGTTGGGAAGTTAATGAATAAATGTACACATAATGCAATCGACCTTCATTAAAATGAACTGCTCTAGTATTCGTTTGTTCTCGTCTCATTCTCCATTGCACGATCGAAGGAAATCCTCTCACAGACAATTTTCCTTTACAATTTTGAGCTGATGCTCTTCCAGAAGTGGCTAATGCATGTCTGCTTCTGATTTTGTTTTCCTACTTGGTGATCTCTTTTATCCCTGTTCCGACAAAAAACATAAAATTGGGGTTTCATTGTACTTTATTTTAAATGTATAAACTTTATTTGAAAACACAGGCGCACTATATGTACCATATATAAGTTTCGGCATCATTTTAGGAACCATTAATGAAAGTAAAGCAAACAAAAACAGGTCCTAAGAAAATAATGTGGTGGCTAAGCCTTAATGTTCTTTAAAAACTTATCATTTTACCAATAGTTTCAAAAACATAGTAAAAAAAATGCAGAAGTAAGATTCTTATATTTTTCATATTTATGAAATTTTAAAGTTTAATTTTTTAATGAATAAGTTTGTAAAAGGGGCACATTAGAGATCTTCAAGTTAAAACAATAAGAATATGCTTCATTAACTGCCTCATGTTTTATAAATGATCTAAAATCACCAAACATTTCGCAATTAAAAACCAATGATAAGAATAATAAATTTTGAACATTGATCCCTCAAAATATTAACAATCAGGAAATTATCAAAGTAATAAATATTTAGTACTCTAACCTTTTAGATAGAACATTTTGTTTCCTCTCTGTTTCGAGGAACACCTAAAAACTATTAAAATATATATTACACCTTGAAATCTTCATTAGTATCCATTACTTTATTTATTTAGAGGGGGGGGGATAAATGTTCCTTAATAAAGTCATATCCACAAAATACTATTCAGTTATTTTCTATAACGTTATACGAAGAAACAAATATTTAATCAGTACCTTTTTTAACCGGGAGGGGGGGGGTACTTTTTCCTTTGCATAAGTTACACAATTATAATGTCCTTCTTTATACCTTCAGTTTCAGATTGTCAGGAATTTTAGTATGTCATCGCCAACATATGTTACATGCTCATTGTCTTTGTGTCACATTACATCCCACCAACAAAGGTCAGTATGGCACATTCAGTACACAGATTGGCCTGACCATAGCTGCCCTCAAGATGTTCAAGGCTTTATTGGTAAATAAACATCAATCTTTTTTTCTCTTATGTTTTGATAGCTATTTAAAATAGCAAGAATAGATCATAGTACTGCAGTTTTTAGTTTATTGTTCTCATCGATAGCTTTAATGCTGCTAATCAATAATCACCCCACACCTCCTCTCTCCCAAAAAGAAAAAAAAGTATTCTTATTCAAAAATTCACTCCCACATGGCTTAAGATATTTCATAATCAAGTTTTAAATGTGGTCCAATCAAAATCCAGTGATATTTTATTACTAGTGATGTTCCAAATTTTTAGTTATGTTGATATACAGATATGGATATGGACCTTGACTTTTTTGCCTAATTTCTGTACCTTAACCCATTTGCATCATAAGCGCACATATGCATGCATTTTGCCTGGCCACTATCACCAGAGCGCGCATATATGCGCACATTGCAATTGGGCATTTATCACCAGAGCGTATATTATACCCATGCGCATTTGGCTCTCAATCAATGCAGAGAGGTGATCGCGAATAGTTTCAGGGTAAAATTACATAGAAAAATTTTAAAAAATAGATGGTTATATTTCCGACAGCAGTGAAGAGTTAAATAAATCTAGAAAACGTAGACGTTCTATGGTGATTTCTTCTGATAGTAGCGATAGTAATCAGAGTGAGAGTGATTTTGAGTGGGAGGAAAAAAATGATAAATGTTTGGTGATAAGAACGAATTTTTCACTTTTATGTGTGATGCAAATGGGTTAAAGCCTGATTAGTGTAAGTCACATTAAGATTACTTTGCAAAAAAAGGTTAAAAAAAAGTTTGTATAAGGTTGGGATGGACGCTGTTTTAACACCGGTAAATAATTGCAAAGGACCATTGCAGGCACAGAGCTGTAGAGTTGGAGTACCTCTGTAGCCCAATGTGCTATGAGATTCTGGGGGTGCTGGGCCCATGGTTTGCTCGACCCTAGGTTCTGGTTCAAAATTAAGACCAGAGCACTCTTCAGGGCCCTATCCTGGTTAAACCATGAAGCTGTGGTAGGTACGGGGGACCCTGGAGGTGTGAAATGGAAATGAAATGAAATGCTCTTCCATGAAAATTTTTGAGAATTTAAGCTTATAGCACTAGAAAGGATCCAGTTTCTGGTTTTGTCCTTAATTTGAGGAAAGCATAATTGGTTTCTTTGCCTCAAAAGAAAGAAAAAAAAAACAGAGAAAAAAAAGATAATGGTTGGATCTAATTTACGGAATTTGTAACATAGCTGTTTAGTATTCTACGCCACATTCAAGAACGTGGTATTTTAAGCAATATTATAGTTCATTTTAGAGTAAGAAATAAAATACAGTAGAACCTCCCATTAAGGGACTCTGAAGGGACTGGAGACTTTGCCCCTTAAAAAGAGGTGTACCTTCTTTGGAGGTATATGAATTGATGCATGCTGTACTCTTAACTTTTGAGATTAAATACTGAAAAATGTTTCATATGTATAAGTAAATAAAATTCGGAATTATTCAGATTAAAAAAATAATAATGATAATATAAAACACATTAAAATTTAATCAAAAAAATTTTTTAGAATAAAAGTTTTATAATTTGTACTAACTAAGTAATTTGTGACATAGATTTTCTTCCTGTCATGTCATTTAAGATGCATTATAATGTGAATGAACAAGTGTAAAAACATTTCAAGTTTTCTATAGAAAGTGTGTCGTGGACAGTGGCACTATTTGCCGGAGCTGAACCCATATAAATAGATAAAAAGAAAATGGAGTTATATTAACCAGAATATTGAATTCGGTTAAATTCAACATTTCTTATGCATGGATATGATGCTCTGCAATATAATTTACACATGAATTTTTGTAATTTTTCTCTGTGACTGTCCAATAAACCGAGTGTCTTAATCAGAGGGGAATAGATGGAGGTCCTTATTCAAAGGGACTGAGACCAAAAAAGTGTCCCTTAAAGGAGGTACTACTGTGCAAGTTTACTATTTATTTTTAAATGTATGTAGTGCGTAATATTTTAAAATGCGCTATTGATTTTGATATGTGTTGTATCTGCATATGTCTTTTTGGTGAAAATCCATTTAAAAAACCTCATGAGCCACCACTTACTAGTAGCCAGAAATTTAATATTTTTGCTCTAACTCCACCAACTATTTAATAAGGTCTGTTTCGTTTTAAAAATGTTCTTGTGTCGCAACATTAAAACTTAAAATGTATCAAGATTTGTTCCCTTTTTTGTATCAGGACTTTATCACTCTTCAAAGATATGACTTAATCGAAATATATTTGCCCTTACTATCGTTATGTAGCTTTTATGGGTGAAGTGGATGCTGTCAGAAGGCATGCTCTGAATAACCAAGAAACTGGAATGCGCTCTTCACCTGTTGTTGTTCACTGCAGTGCAGGAGTGGGTCGATCTGGAGCTGTGATTTTGTGTGATATCATGCTATATTGCTTGGATCACAATCAGGTAAAGTGAGAAGTCCGTTCTTTTGTCTATTTCTCTTTTTGAATGCTATATAATTTCACAAATTCTTGATCTATTCAAAAAAGAATCGACACTAAAGTCTCCTTCAAAAAAGTATTAATCAGGTTTAAATAAATTGTGTGTGTGAAATTCATTTCTAACTTATTTCAACATTAATCATTTTTTTAATGAATTTTAGGGGTTTTATTTTATGTTTTTAATTATATTTTTCCCATTTTTAATAGAATAAAGTAAAAGAATCTCTTTAAAAATTACATCATATGTTAAGTGCTATTTTTTCTACATCTCCATCTTAATACAGTCAATTCTCGATAACTCAAATTTGAAGGGACCGGAAAAAAACTTCGACTTTTCGAAGTTCGAATTCTAATTAGTTTCGATTTCCAACATTTTAAGAATAAAAACTTGGAATATTCAATTAATGTATAGATAACTAACAAGTTTAATTAATTAAAAGGTACTCTATTTGAATTAAAACGTTAAGAAAAAAAAAAAGAAATCTTTCTTTTTATACATATTTCATTCTTGTGGAACAATCCGTCATTTTAAGCTGCATTGAGCAGTTTTGTAATTTAAAAACTGTAAATATTACAGCTTTTTCACATATTGTTCTCCCTTGGCAACAGATTCATTTTCTTCCATGGTTTGTATGTACTCTTCATTGCGAACCTCAGTGTTTTAGTCACATTTCTTAAATTCACATTAAAGAAATTTTCTTTATCAACTGCTTTAAAAGTCATTTGTTTCAAATTTAATAATCACTATGCCACTGTCACGATTCATTGAAGATTGAAAGAGCAAAACTTTTGGAAATCAAATTCCTTACAGGCGCAATAAGTGCAAGCAATACAGCAAGAGCCACTACAGGTGTTATTCCTTTATTGCACATTGCTTCAACAGATATTCTAACTTCAGATTTTCCCTGAATAAATCCCCTCACAAGAGAAGAATAAATAAAATTTCATGCTCTCACTTGAAAGTTTTTTCTACTTTTTAACTATCAAATGTTTAATCACCTCAAAAATATTTCGTGTTAAGGGAAGTATAAACTTTGAAATAGGGAGGAAAATTAACATAGAATTGACGACAAACGGATTGGGACCTAATAAGAAATTCGAGTTATAGTATTATTCGAACTATCGGACTTCGAGTTATCGCGAATTGACTGTATTTATTTCATTTAGAAACTGATGTAAAACTGCATGCAATAAGATTCAGGTTTAAAAAAATCTGCAATGAGCCAGTGTTTAAAAAAGTGCCAATTTGAAGTTGGAGTTTTCTGAAAAAAAAAATTTTTTGCAGAAAAAAACTAATATTGGATTTTAAGTCTGAATTGGGTCTAAATGCAAGAAAATAAAAGGGGGGAGGTCAAGGAAGTTATTTACCCCCTCCTTAGATTACTCACTTTTAAGCCGTTACAGATCTGATGAATGTTACAGATCTGATGTTAATATGAGCTACATATTTGAGTTTATGCTTTCAGTCTTCGTTGGCATCTCTAAATATATCATTTTCATGCATTTTTAACATAGAATTAAGATAATTATATTAAAATATATATGTTAGGCTAAAAAATCAAATTTCATTATAAAAAAGCATTTCTTGGAAATAAAAATGAGCGATAAGGTTTTTAGATAAAATAAATTATGAGATTACCAAATCCAAGCTCATAAAACATTTGTTTTGAAACAACACACAACTTCAACTTTTGCAACACACAAGTCTACTGCTTGCTTTTCTTTAATTAGTTACAGGAAATTTAATTTCTTGATCATGAATTCAAATTTAGCATGCTAGTTATTATCTAGTTATTTAGCAAAGTTATGAGAAATTGAAGCACCAAAAAAATAAATAAATAAAATAATAATTAATTAACTTAATTTCTGCAGTGTCAATTTTTCTTATTTTACTAACTTCTATTGTTAGGTCATACAAACCACAAATGAAGCAATTGTATTGAAACTCATTGTTTTTCATTTTTTAAGAACAAAAATATTCAATATATATGGCTAAAACCTATTATTTTTGCTTTTTATAATTCTGAAACGTGTGAGTTAGTTCTGTAACATATTCGCTGTTTTTCAATGTTACCGCTCTGACTGTTACCGATCTGACAAACTGACAAAGTTTTTTTTTTTATTTCCGAGTCGATCGCACTAAACCGAAATCAAACACATGGTTTTCACTTGTAATAAAGGACTATACTTATATATAAAATAATTTTTAAAATAATAAAAACTGCGCATTTTAGAGCGTGTTACCGATCTGATGACTCAAATGACACACATTTTATAAAATCACTTTAAAAAATCTTACCTACAATTTTGGATGCAGAAATGCAAATTTTTAATTACGATTCAATAAAACATCCCGCCAGGTACTCAGTATCACGTGGAAAAGGTGCAGGAAATGATTTTGGGAGCCTAACATAGATCGGAAGTTATTGTTACCACTCTGACGGCGGAACTTGGGACACGCTTATTTCGCATCGGCTAGAAAATCAGAAATCGATTAAAACAAAAATGAAGTAAAATATTAACAAAGGGGTAAAAATAGAATCGTTTTTTGTGCAAGTGCGTTTTTTTAGGAAGTTAGAAAGTGCGCATGACCTGTTTGCATGCTAAGCTTTGCTACTTGGGACACGTTACCGATCTGATTTTTGATGTATAAAAGCAATATTTTCTGAAGAAAAAAAATTTTTTTTCTGATGTTATTAGATGAAATGAAAGCAGAACCTTATCTTCTTTCTGGGGAAAATTATTTTTTTAACTAGTTATTGAAATACTTGTGAAAATTCCCTTGGGACTCAAATTGGCACTTTTCTAAATATTAGCTCCAATGTATAGTGCGTTATGAGCAGAGAACCGATAAAAACTAAATTCTTAGGAGCCAGGGAATATGTATAGGCTCTAGATGACTTATTTCTCAGAATTTATAGGCGAATTCAGTGCTACATGGCTTCTGAAAAATTCTTGTTCTGAAAAAACTAGTTGACAAGGTATTTTTTCTAGTTGCCTCAGGGCTCCCGCTAGATACTCACAAAGCTGGGTCCCAAGGACCCACCGCTTTTGAACAACTGGGTACATTTTAAAAATAGTGGGTCCCACACTCCGCAGAAAAAAATGAAAAAGGTGAAACAATAATTTTTAATCTATAATCAAAAATAAACAACATTACAGATTCAGGCTGTGTAAAATAAACAACAGTACAAAGAAGTCGTCATAGGTCGCGTTGGTTGAAAAAAAAGCATAGATAAAATCCGCACCACCTAAATTTTACTTTCGTCCCGCAAGACGAATTTTAGCGCGTCTGCCGGACGCGCTAAGTTTCAAGCATTGAGTCCTTTTCCTGAAATCCGCGTATTTTACGTGCTATAGCGCGTCAACGGGGCCCCTGTCGCCTGGAAGACTGAACTCTGAGGCTTTGTTGAATCTCTATTATGAGATTTGAGCTAAGCTTTTGAACTTCTTATAGTGTAATCGAAAAAGTGAAAATTATACCTATGAATTAGTTGATGAACATTCTCCAGTTTTATTTTCAATTTCATCGAGTTTTGCTTTAGCATTTTAAATTTAGTGTATTTCAATTTTTAATTATATTTGTTATACTCTTCACTGGCCTATAATTTAAAGTAATGTACAATAGCTTATTAAATTAAAAAAAAAAAAATTATTGAACTCTACTATCTTCAGCGGTCTGGCCAGAGGAAATTCGGGTCCGTTAACGGACCCTTAACAAAAATACGATCAAGGAAAACGAACCCTTCACAAAAATACAATCGAGCAAAACGGACGATTCACAAAAATACGATCGAGCAAAACGGACCCTTCACAAAAATACGATCGAGCAAAACGGACCCATCACAAAAATACGATCGAGCAAAATGCACCCTTCACAAAATGCTGATCATTCGGCCTTTTCTGAATTTAAAGAAGGGAATCGTTTATCCGCCAATTTTACGAAAAAAGATATTCCGGCAAGCAATAAATCTTTAATGTAAAAAAAAATGTAGCACTTTTTGTTGGTTTCTTTCAACGAAATTAACGACTTAAAAAAGGTACTTGCTTTGCTTTAATATTTCTGCTTGTTTGTTTTATGATATGCAAATCAAAATGGTTTGCTGTGATGTTTCTGTTATAGATTTCTCTGGAAATGCAGAGTAAGGATTTTTCTCCCTGCTCTTGACTTAAACAAAAAGGAAATAATAATAATAGCTATCATTGGCAAAATGAAAGAACTGCAATCAGATAGCTAGGGTTGGGGAGAAAAAATGGGATTGCTTCTGGTAGAATTATCAGCTATTTAAAATTATTGCTATCTGACATCTTTGGTGCGACATTTTAAACTAATTTTGGCAGAAAATTATCTGGATTTTTTTTTTTTTTTAATGCTTACACGAGGGTAGAGTTTTGGTTATATTTCCTTAATATTATTATTTGGTTACATATTATTGGTGGTATTACATTACAGGAATTAATGTATTTTGCCGTCTGTTAATATTGGAAGTTCAGTATTGTCTGTTTTGCTACGTCTCCCTACTCCCTACTACCGTATTTTTTCTCCGAATTTTTGGCGAATATGTCGGTTATTATTAATGACATTCATCATGGAAACCTGTTAAAATGTAATTCTAAAATTTTTGACTTGATAAATTGTTTATTTACCGTTTTTATACTTCTGATGCTCTCATTTTGAAAAATGCAATCACTGCATCCGATATGAAAATCGAATTTTACGCTATTTGTCAAGCTAATGACTCTTTATTAGGAGGCAAATATATGAAAATTCGCTTTTTTTTTGTTCAGATCATTATTTTAAACTGTTCTTTTATGAGTCTAAATGTTAAACGCTGAATGGATCGTTTCATTTTATTTTTTATATACTTTATAACAGACATTAATAATATGTTTATCATAGACCTTTAAAATGGAATTGTAAAAAATTTTTTGCCAAAATAAATTCGTTTATATTCCATTTTCATGATTTTGATGCCATCACTTTGAAAACTGCAATATCTTTGCACCCGCTACAGGAAGCGGATTTTTCGCATTTTTGATATTTAATACGCTTTTTCAAGAGGAAAATAAATGAAATTTATTTTTATTTTTTATGAAATTCAAATATATATATATTTTTTTTTTTTTTTTTTTTTCAAAATTGTTTGATTTTTACAAAATTATTTTATTTTTCACAAAATTATTTAGTTTTTCACACAAAACGAACCCTGTGAAAAATCCTGGACAGACCCCTGATCTTATTAGCTATATACATTAGCTGTCTTTTTTTAGGATTAAGAGGAATTAGGAATTTTATGATTGTTATTTTTTAATAGTACTTATCTAATCATCAAGTGACAATAATTTGTCAGTTTTTTAAATCCTGAGTTATGATCTATTTCATAATTTTAGTTAGCTGTTTATGACATGTATATGGTAAATGCATTTTATAACTATTAGAAAGTACTAATGTTTTTCTCTTTCCCCAGCCCATTGACATACCAAAAGTGCTGACCCATTTGCGTCTACAGAGAATGCTAACTGTACAGACTTTAGCGCAATACAATTTTGTTTATAATGTTCTCATACAGTATTTAAAAAATTCTCGCCTTATATGATTTGTGTTCTAATAAGTGTTGGTGTTTTAATGCTTTTAAAATTTCTGTAAATATTGTGATATCTTGAGCTTATCAATACGGGAAGTTTCCTTAGCAACGTGTGCCTTTTAATGAATTATTTTAGACTTTTGAACTTTTGCATCAAATGCATATAAATTATTCGATAATCGTGCATATGAATAAATTGAGAATGAATTCTTATGCACTAAAACATCTTTATCAGCTATTTTTAATCTCCATCTGTAAGTGATTAATATCAGAATGAATATTATTTGTGAGCAGATTTGTAAAAAAATATTCTGAGAAACAGGCATATACGCCAGTTATGTGATAATTAATAAAGTATTCTGCCGTGTTTTTATATTTAAATTTTATGTATCAAAATTGTGTTTATTACTGTGTACAAATAAAAGAAAATCGTTTCTTTATGTTTGTATGTGTTGTCAAAAAGTAATGTTTTAAATAACATCTGATGTATTATTTACAAAATGTAGTTTCTTAATATCCAATTCTTTTTGGATGCCTTTTAACTGGTATAAGTGCAATTAAACCTTGCAATGTTTGCTAATATTTTTACTTCCCTGTGTTTATCTTTTTCTATTAAGTACAAAATTACTACTAATTTGTGTTTAATTTGTGTTGTCCCCCCCCCCCCACCACCACTTGATGTTTTTGAAAATATCCTATGTATTTTTTTTTTTTTCCAAAAAGCAAAAATGTTATTATTCATGTGTACTTTTTTTCTGAAATTTAATTTGTTGCATTTTTTCCTTTTTTCAATTATGTGTAGTTGAAAAGTTTTTTTTTTTTTTAATGTTGGGTTTCTACGTCCAATCCTTTGGTTCTATTGATTTATATCAACAAAACATAAGAGGGAAAAAATATATAATGAAGCAAGTCATTTGACATTCTAAAATTTCTATAATGTAGTTTGTTTAAAAATTGTACATTATAATTACAATTGCCTGTGTATCCTTCAAAATAACACACTCTTTAGGCAATGCAACAATAGGAGAAGATTTGTTAATAATGATCTTATAATGTAAATTACTGAGACTTATTAAGGTGTTACTATTTACCAACACTTTCTATTAATTCGTGCTGAATAAATACATGAAGTACACATTTAAATGTCATAGTATTTATTAATAGGCTTTCGCAATGCAGTCAACCTTCATGAAAACAAACCCCCGAAGGGACCTTTAAAATCAGTTCATCTTAACTGTAGTTAAGTAAAATATTTGAATTTTTGTTATAGTTGAGTGGTAATGCAGTATTAATTGAATTTAAAAGAAAAAAACCTACAGGTGTCTGTAGGTCACAAGTCTAAATACGAATGACTATTTGGCAATCTTCAAAAAAATATATATTTCAAAGTATCTAACAAAAAAAGTAATTCCAGAAATAGATTTATCTTTTAGAGATATCAATTGCTTTTACCTTTATTTCAAATATGCAAATAATACTTATAATAATTTTCACTTAATGTTGTAACTTATCTTTTTGAAACATGCAAATTTTGACAAGTGAACATCTTGTTTTCATATTTTACATTTTTATCTTTTACCATAGCAATTTTTCTGTATGCTTTAAATATTAATGTTTTCATGATATAATTTTTATTTGATGCTTAAATTTGATTTAGCTTATGGTTGAAAGCAAGTTGATAATATGTTTATCAAGCAGTGTCTTTTTTTTTATGTAAATATTTGAAAAATTGTGACTTTTTTTTAAATTCTACCTGTGTTTAGAGATATTACTAGGTGTTTCTTCAAGGCATGAAAATACCCCTTGAGTGTTTAGAGAATAAAAACTCTTTTTTTTTTCAAGGAATAAAATATGAAAAACAGTGGAGTAGACTATATTAATCATTGATTTCATCTTAAAAATGTAACTTTCTAAGAATGAAATGGAAGACAGGGGGGGGAGGGTATTATTGTGATTTTAAAAAATATAGAATGATTGACATATTGTAGTTAGAAATATAATAAAACATTTATAACAATATAATAAACATTTTTACAGTCCAGGGGATCTCTCTCCCCCCCCCCCCCCCATTTCTATACGGTTGAATTTTTATTTTAAATACAAAGGCATGAACAATATTGGAATAAATTTTTCAGGGACACTTCTGCTTTTCAGTGTGTTATGTAGGCTTGAAGAACCATTAAAATACCTCTGTATTTATTTTAATATTATTGCTTCAGTTTTTTAAGTTAGCTGTTATGTTAGTTATTTTATTCAAAATCATTGTCAGGTTGCAAGATAATTTTATTCAAAAACTTCGGTATATCAGGCTTTCAACTTCAAATGTTTGTGAATTTACATAACTTGTGTTTGTCATTGATATTTCATAGTTCCAGTATAGTAGTCACAATTACATTCATGAATGGTTGATTTGTTTTTGTTTAACAGAAAGATTTTACACTTTGAGGGAAAATTTTATATGACAAAAGACAGTCTTGAAATGTTAATAGTTCTTACCTCTTATAATATTAAATTTTCATCACATGACTGAACCCCCCCCCCCACCCCAGTGTTTTATTTGTTTCAATTTGGTGTAGTTTGTAATCAAATTAATCATGAGGGTTTTTTTTTTTTTTTTTTAATCAGTAATATTTTTATATGCTCATGAATTTTGTAGGAAATTAAAAAAGTGGCTCTAATGTTTTTTATGTTTTATTTAAATTGTTAAAAATTACTCATTTTTAATTTATTGCTTGATGCCCTGCATCCTCAAGCATAAAAATTTCATGCTATTTATTAAAGGGAAAGCATCTTTGTACATAATAAATTATTTATTTCATATTTTTAGTATTCATTTATTTTATGCAAGTAATAATCACATTGCACTACTACCATAAGTACCATAAACTAAACTATAAATATGAAAAAAGAAATGAAATGAAATACTGGTAACCAAACATAATGTATTAAATAATCCTTAGTACTGTTGAGCAAGATTTTTTTTCTAACAAAAGAAATGCAGCGTCTCAATCTTCAGAACTTTTTTTTTTGACGCTTAAATTGCCTAAATTTTATCTAGTACGTAAATATTCACATAAAACTAAAAAGTACAGGACTTGAGTTCCCATGTAAATAAAGCCTAGTTATAAAGTTGTAAATATTTGCCTTTGTATGAAAACTATAGGTAGAAAACAATGTCTTGAGGCTCAAAATAATTGCATACACTTATTTTCAGGTTGCTAAGGGAAAATGTTTTGAACTTCTTTGTTGCGAGCAAATGTGGAGTAAAATTTTTACATTTCTGCTTTGCTTTTACGATTCAGTAAATTAAATTTTTATTTATTTTTGATTGGTTATTTTTCTATTTACTAGGATTACTTTTCAAGTCAATAAGTATAATTTAAGACTGGCATTTTGAAAAAAATTGCCTTTGCAGGAAGTGTATCAATGCCGAAAATTCAGAAAATAAATGAAGGGCCACAAGAAAGAAAAATCAAAGGTGGGTTATCTTACTAACTGCAGGAGTGATTGTGGTCAGGACCAGATTAAGATATTGGGAAGCTGTTGCCCAAACAGTTTTCGGGGGGGGGGGAGGCATGTAGTCAAACCTTATAATTTTAGCCATTGACTAATGTAGTTTGAGATTCCCTAAAAAGCAAACACCCAAGCCAAGGCCTAGTTGTCATAGTCAGTGGGGCCGTGGTGGCCCGATCGGTAAGGCATCGGACTCGTGTCCGGAGGGACCCGGGTTCGATCCCAGCCAATCAAAGATCCACCGTCTTGATTAATGGTGGCTGGGGGAAGATTAAAAATGTCGTGGGCACAAAGTCCTCCAAGTGAAACGATACCTCTGGGGTTGCTGGGCCTAGGGTTTGCTCGACCCTAGGTTCTGGTTCAAAATTAAGAACAGAGCTCCCTTCAGGGCCCTATCCCGGTTAAACCACGAAGCTGTGGTAGTTACGGGAGACCCTGGAGGTGTGAAATGAAATGTCATAGTTAGTAATCAGGCCCTAATTTTGTTCTGGTTATACACCGGAATTCCAATAGTTTTCATGTAATAATGCTAGAAATGCGGTATCGGCCGTTTTGCTTTTGTCTCCCTCTCCCGTTTTTTTTATAGATCCGGCACTGGTATGAAACATCTGCATGAAAACTAAAATTGCATGCCGAATCACCAAAAGTTAAAACTTTTGGAAGAGGAAAAATACTGAATTTCCCAAATGAAATTCCAATTTTACTGAATGATAAAATCTGAGAATGCACATAACATATCATAGGTATATATTTTTTAACATCTAATGAAAATGAACACAAGCCATCATTTAAAAAAAAGTTGATATCTGCGTAAAGTTTATGGACCAAGGATTTTTTTTTGTTTTTGAGGTGGATCCTCACTGAGTGTATTGCGTGGTATCATTTGACATAATAAAGTGATTTCTAAGTGGAGAAATGTCGTATGCGATAACAAATGATCATCAGGAGTGCCCCGAACTTAATTTTTTGAAAGTACAGCATAGGCGGATTTATGGGTGTGACGGGGTGCTCCAGGGCCTGATTACTGAATAGGCCATGGCCTAGGGGCCCCCAAATGACTAAAATGGACCTTATTCACGGAATGGCAACGGTCTTCGTTTGCGGGTATTACATCCAGTTTCCACAATCTTGATTGGTTCCAAATCTTAAATTTCGTCTGCTAGGCTCGGTCAATACCCGCAATGACGTCACATGAATAAGGTCCATTGCTGTAATCAATGCCTAAAATTGTAAAGCCTCAGTACAGGGGGCCCCAAAAAAGTATTTGGCCTAGGGCCCCATGATATCTTAATCGGGCCCTGCGTGCTCCGCACCTCCTACAATAGTAATTACGTTTTGAAAAAGATTGAAATTAAAGATATTTATTTCATCAGGAAGCATAATTTGGAAGATAACAGAAAACTTTTTCATTGTGACATATACAAGTTAATTTACTTGAAAGCTAAGTCGAAAATGCAATAATATGCAGTTTATTGCTTGTTACGTGTATATCTCCATACATTGTCAGTGCGAGAGAAATAGGACTGTACTACGTTTTCAGAATAATAGTATATTTATTCATTTGGGAAAAAAGATAAACACATGCAAGTTTCCACGTTTATCATACAATGCTACATTATAGAATAATTGCGTGTACTATGTAATTAGGTGAATCATTAGTTTCTTTTACTTTGAAACAACCATGGCTAAAAAAAAAATCATGTTATTGTAATATACTTCTTCAGTAAAATCTGTTCTGGAAAAAAAAAAAAAACAGCATTTTTCCAATAAATTATCAAAATTTTGCGAAAGATACCTGATTTTCCTGGGAATGCCCCGCTACTTCTTATGAACCCCGGTTTTGCTCCACCCCCAAAATTCACAGCCTAAATCCGCCTATAGAGGACAGAAATCCTCAGTTTTTGTCGAATGGAACTCTGGATTGTGTCCAATAATAGTAACATCTAATGCAAAAGGACATTCGGGCATTTAAAAATTATAATCATGTCTCTGACTTTGCCAAATCATCGGACAAAATTTGATGAATAAGTAAGTTTTTAGAAATTCACAATGACTTCCGGTGACCTTTTATTGGAACACACCTGATGATCATACAAAATTTTCCAAAAAAAAAAAATCATTCCCTTACTAAGAATACTGTTAAAAGATATCAGCTAGTGTTGTAAACGATGTCGCGCGATATTGCAAGTTTTGCTTTTCGCGTTATATGTATAGCTCTAATATTCCTTTTTTGAGGCTTAAAGTCCACTATTTTATTCAGTTAAAAAACTAAACCGTCAGTTGTCTGAATAGAATCTGACAAAGACTCTAGTATAGACAGTTACCCAAGTAGCATCAACTCATCGGATTTTGCTCGGCCGATCAACAAACTCCTCGTAAACTGATCCTGTAACGCACGATGACATCGTTCCGATCAGTATCCGAGTACGGTTTTCGATGAGCTACTTTTCATCGGAAAGCGATATCCTTCCGATCAACTTTCCCGATGAAATTCCTCGGCACGGGACTGTTCTGCTCGTAAATTGCTCCAAATCTCATCGTATTCTCATCGGATTTTGCTGCTCGGATTCTGCTTGGCCGATGAGACATGTTGGATCATCGGCAGATGAGAATTTCATCGGGTTTCGATGAATGGCAGATCATCGGCAGATGAGATGATGCTGCTAGGGTAGTCGGTTTTCATATAAGGACAGTAATCAGCACGGAGCCCCAAGCTACCTTATCTATCTTCGCAGTTAAAAGCTAACTGCAACCTTCCTGAGTAAACGACGAATGTTTTGAAAAGACGTAAACACGTTTTTGTGTTTTGGAGGGACGTATTCAAACTTTCGGATGATTGTAAATTCTCAAGGATTGTAAATACATTTTCTTTTAAGGTAGATTTTTAACACAAAATAATTTTCTGCTTATAATGATCCGTTGTTATGATTACTCTGACAGATCTTGTGAAATCATGTCTCTTTTCAGAAAAGTATTATGGTTCTTATTCAAATAAACTATTTCTTCCTGTAAATTAAATTAAGTTTTTGAAAAAAAAATTCCAAGGTCCTCCTTTTCAACTTGTGTAGTCCTTTATCTTCTGCTTGTTTTGAATATATTTAAATTTAGAATTCCTCATATGTGAGCTTATTTGTATCCGGGCTATAACATGCGTTGCTTAAAAGAACTTTTAGACAATCAGTTCTACGGCTGGCATATTTTAAAAATATGGGAAAAACCGTCCTGTCAAAAAATATGGGTATCATTTGCATGGATTGAATGTAGCTGGTTTCATATTTAGTAATTTTAATTTGCATCTAATAATATACAGTACTGAACTTTTTAAACTTAAACTAGTCAATGCACCTTTGAAAGTTTTCTAAATGTTGTTTGTACTTGTGCACAGGTATTAATTCAGAAGCAAATTGGGTCCATTTAGCAGTTCCTTCACAAAATTCGATTCTGTAAAAGCGGCTACTTCGAAAAATATAATGTGTTAGATATGACGTCTCACAAAATTTCATTTGTTAAAGTCCTTTCATACTTTTAAGCTCAAAAAATTCATTATCTGAAAGCAAACATCAGTAAAAAAAAAAGTCATTCCCAATGAAGTCCTTTATGCCATAATAGATTTAGGATTAGATATGTAGTAGCTAAACGTATGCTGTATGCAATGACAGAATTTTTTCCTAAAATGCAGACTTAAAAACAAAAACCTCTATCAATACCTTGATTAGTAAAATGCTTCTTTAATAACTAGTATGAATGCAGAACTTTAGAAAGTTGATAGTAAATGACAATAAAATAACTCACTGTCTTCAGTTTTAAAAAACGGTTAAACTACAGTTATAAATATTTAATTACCAGTTCTTGTCATTTAGTTAGTGTTACGTAAAAGTAATATTCAGACTTTGAAATATCTAAATCTGTCTGGGAACACAAATAACTTCTTAAAAATTTTCAACAAAAAACACTCCTCCGGAGTCTCATATTACCCTCAGCAGCAAAAAAGGAAAGATGAAAGCAAGTAGAATTCCACTTTTGCCATTGGACTAGAATGATTTTTTCAGTTATATTTGCTCTCAGTACTCATTAACTATTTAATTTATTATTGATTTGATGCACCTCAAAATTAAAAATCAACAATTGTCGCTTGTCACAATTGAATTTTTATCTAAAAATTTGAATTTTTAGTTTTAGTAAGATAAGATAGAATGTTCATACATAAAAATGTTCAAGTAACAGGGGTGTGGCCAGAGGAAATTCGGGTCCGTTAACGGACCCTTCACAAAAATACGATAAAGCAAAACGGACCCATCACAAAAATACAATCAAGCGAAACGGACCCTTCACAAAATGCCAATCAAACAAAACGGACATTTCGCACATTAGTCATCTGAAATCAAAGTAACCATAGCATATTTCTATGTAAAAGCCCACACATTTTGGGCATTTGCTGAAGTTGAAGAAGGTCTTTAAGATGCAGTTGTAAAATTTTTTTACCAAAATGAACTCGTTTATATGCCGTTTTTATGCTTTTGATGCCATCACTTTGAAAACTGCAATCTCTTTGCATCCGCTACAGAAATTGGATTTTTCGCATTTTTCATGTTTAATACGCTGTTTTAAAAGGAAAATAATTGAAATTAATTTTCATTTTTTTATTAAATTCATTTTTTTTTTCATCTAATATAAGCAAGTTTAACACATTGCTTTTATTTAAAATGAAGCTTGATATTTTCTTAAATTTAAAACGATATAAATTTGATGTTTTATTACATTGTGTCAAGAAAGTACAAGAGTGATTGTGATTCAAGTTTTACTCTTCTTGGGAACAATTATTTTCAAGTTCATTTTCCAGTTTAAAGGTAAATATCTAATCAATTTCTTTGTCATTGTGTTGGGATGTTAAACAACTTTATCTATTTGCTCCAAAGTCCCTTTCTGCTGATTTCAAAATGTGTCAGAAAATTCTTTGTGAGCGACCAAATTGTTGCCTGAGCGGCAAAAAATTAATTTTTACCAAAAACTTTTATGATGTACCTAACATACTGGTTCTTATATTGTTGCAAAACTTTTATTTATCTGCTCGAGATTTACAAAAACACTTCTACATTTAGTAACTTAGATCACTGACAACAAATGAACAAGTGTGAATGAAATCTAAGACCTCCCATCAATAAGACCTCCCATGAGCTGATCCTGAACCGAAATGTTGAAGATTAGAAACGGAGTGTACAGATTATTCTGAAAAATTGGATTGACAAACCCACTGGGCGATCGTTTAGCGTGATTTGTGTGGCCCCAGCTAAGGGTTATTTTAACATTTGGTCCATGGAGGCAAAAAATTCGTGCCGCAAAAAATTGGCTGTTAGTAGTGACCGCTTAGTAGATGACGCCGCTCAAAGATTTTTTACTATACTAACTAATTAAAAGGCAGAACTAATGAGATTTAAATTAAATATTCTAGAAGATTTTTAGCTTTGAAGTTGAAAAAAGTGATTTATATCAATGATTTTTTTAAAAATAATTTGGTTCAAATCACAATTTAATTTTGACACCCTGGAAAACTGATTGCCTACTGTTTCGATATTTAATTTGTTTGGGTATGGAAATAGAGCAATATTAACATCATTGTACAAGTGATATCACAACTTAGTTTTATTGGGCCGTAATGAATCTTTCATGAACAGAAGTTCTCCATCTGATCTGCTTTTAGGTGTTGCTAAACGGTAATAAATTTGCCCTGAATAGAGCCTTTTTCGATATCTTTTCATAAAAAATAAAACTAATTTTAACAAGATTTCCTCTTCTTTTATTTATTGGTTAAGTTATTTGTTCTTTCTTTAGTTGTGTATTTGAACTAAAGCATATTTTATGATTTATTATATCTTCATTTCAGATGGGGAAATATAAAATTGGTGACATTGCTGCCTCTCTTCCAAAACCGAAAACACCAACAACTAAATCTGGGATGAAACTACAAGCTTTGTTTAGTGAGTTTCATGATAAAAATCAAACCAATCATGCTCAAGACAAGTCTCAGGTATGTTTTTGTTGGAACAAATCTGACTTACCCCCCTCTTGGCGACTTTTTCCTGTTGGCGCCAAAAATCATCGCCAAGACTTCGATGTACGACAAAAAACATCGTACAACATTCTTAGCGATGCTCTTTTGGCACCAACAGAAAAATTCATATTGACATAAAAAATGTAAAACACTATTATAGTCGAAAAGGAAATATCAAAAATCCTCAATTTCAACAAATGAAGAATACAAACGTTTTTCAGATAACAGTGATTTCTCACATGTATACGAAAGTCAGCACAGTAAAAAATCACACTCAATACTATACTGCAAAGTTATTGCAAATATACGCTTCAAAATCAACAAAACAACCCAACAAAAACATCTATGGTTCATAATAAAACAACGTACTACAACTGCATGAAATGCAGCGAATAAGCGCTGCAATAATACTACTGTATAGATACATTTGCAGAAAAATAACACTATTTGTTTTTTAAAGTAGCAAAGATTCCTTATTTCAATAGTAGCATAGTAAATAAAAACTAGCCAACAACAAAATCAATAACTTTTCAAACATATGTCGCACTAAAGGATTTTGTCAATGTAAAGTCAAAACAATTTGAAAAGTTCCTCAAATTTCGATATATGAATAGTAAAAACGTCTCCTAAGTACGTCGCAAACAACCATCAATTAATTTTCTATCATGTTTCAAAATTGCTTATAAAATTTTCCATAAAATGACGCTTCATATTTTTCAAAAGTACCATAGGTGGCTTATTTTAGTTATTCAGTACATAAAATTAACACTTTTATAAATAAAAACGCTATAAAAATATTATTAAACTACAGATAAGTATTTTTCCATATGTTGATAAGGAAATAAATAAGTAGCATAAAGTACGGGATTTCGTTCAATTTGCAAGATTTAAGTAAAAATGAACCTCAATATTTCATCTTTCATGTTATCAATTTTTGAACAAAACAGTCAAATATGAACTCACCTTCGTATTGCTTAGGATGTGCCGATACAACAGATGACAACTGCTAATTACGACACATACTGACACAACACTAAATAGTTCATCTCCCTACTTCCAAAGCACAAAGATTTCACTTCCAACAACACATAACAGCGAAAATGCCGCTAATCGAGCACTCAAAAAATGGCACACTTTCTAACAGTTGTTAACACACCTCATTCACTTAACACTTGCAAACACTCATATTTTCTTAGGCTACAACACACAATAGCGAAAATACCACTAATCTAGCACTCAAAAAAATGGCGCGCTTTCTAACATTTGTTAACACCCACCATTCACTTAACACTTGCAAACACTCATATTTTTTTAGGCGCCAATACGGATAGACAACTACTGTAAATAGTTTTGAAAAAAAAAAAAAACAGTAATACGTTTTTTCTTTAGATACAAAGCAAAAATAATAAAAAGCAACACTCCTTCCATTTTTCCGCACCACAACACAAACAAGTTAAAATGACGTAGTTGAAGGGTTGCCAGTACCATAGCTCATTCCAAATCATCCAATAACGTCATCATTGTACCATACACAAAAATGTATCGCCGTATGATTGGCGATTTTTTTCAGATATCGCCAAGGGGGGGTAAGTTAGAGGAGCACCTTTTTGTTTTTTACTTTTCTATTTTTAAGTAGCTACCTCTTGAGAATGAATCACTTTGAGCTTTTAGTGTATTTTTGGCCAGACCCTTTTTTATGAATCTTTGTTTCAAGCCTCAACTTTTTTGCCCATCTTCACAATAAAAAGAGTGGCACCGCATAGAAATGCAAAATAATAAAAGGAATCCACCAATGCTGGACCTATGAATATTTCAAACAGGGGTAAAAATTTGAGCTATGCCACTCTTAACCATCTTCCTTCTAGTTTTTATACTTAGTTTCAATGAAAATCACAGAAACAGTGAATTTATCCCCCGGGGCGAATCTCTGCTTGCTTCCTCTAGATTTGGCACTGAATTCCACCAAGAATTGACGTTCTCTTGTAAATTAGCATTCTCAATATTCTCATATTTAGTTTGTTGGCAGTCTCACGTAAGATTTCCACCAATCGGATTAAAAAAATTAAGTTTTGTTTAAATATTGTTTCTGTGCAAAGCTAACAGGAAAAATAGTTCCCAATGATCGCTACGAACTAATATTTTTTTGTATAACACTGCTCACTATTCTACTTTATTCTAAAGTAGTGCATAGCACTAGAAACTATGATCAAATGTAGTGACTTCTGTAGTTTCATTTCTTGTTAAAATTAATTCTAATCACTGCTTCTTCTGTATTTTAAGTCTTAACATTTTTGTTCTGCTAAAAATTGATAAGCACATACCTGCCAACTTGTACGTTTTGGCCATACAATGTACGTTTTTTTGCCCTGTTGTACTTACGATCGTATGGGAAAGGTGTAAAATCATACGTTTTTTAAAGAATTTTCATCAATTCCAAGGGGCTTTTTTTCATGTAACTAAATTTCAACTACTAGTCTTCTTTAAAATTCATCGCTACATGTGTTATCACGCGAGAGTGAGCCTAAACTTCATCATATTTCAGTACTGAACGCATACTTCGCGGAAAACTTTTTGGGGCGCGTGGGGAAAACTGCAATCCTTTTGCATCGTGCAAATATTTTAATCTTTGTGAAATTTTTAGGTTACATTAGCACATGCTACCTGAGGTTATCACATTTAGTTATTTATTTTAATAATTTATAAATTTTTTCCCTCCCATTTTACATGCTTACATTTTTACCCTCGACCCTGGTAAAATCACTTCTTTTGTTTGACATTTCAATCCTTTTACATCTTGCCAGTGTTTTAATATTGTTGATGGTTTAAGTTATTTTGACATATTGCTATTTTAAATGAACTGATTGTATTTTTTTTTATAATTAATGAATTTATTTGAAAAAAAATCTGCTGTCGACGAAAAATTGTTTCATATGTCAAGATTTCAGTCCTTTTGCATCGTGAAAGTATTTTAATACAGTCGACGCTTGATATGACGACCGCCTCCGTCCTACAGAAAACGGTCTTTATAACAAGTGGTCGCTATAAGAGGTAGAGCATAGAGTATATTGGGATATAGTTGGGGATTTCCTCACTGATCGTTATATTAAGATGGTCTTTATAATGAATGGTCGTTATAACGAGCGTCGACTGTATTTTAACAATTGAAAGGAATTTTAACATGGCTACCGAAGCCCCCTTTATTTTATTTTATATATTTTTTTATTCGTGTTTTTTTTTCTTCTTACCAGCATTCTGATATTCAATACATACTTCACATCAATTGCATAAATGAAATTCTTTTATTTAGTTGAAAATCTGAAAAAAAATTAAAATGAAAGAAAACTAAAGTGACAGTGATACAATTATGATAACTTATTTAATGTGATTTTCATTAAGAAATAGGTTATTGTCTTAGTACAAAATTGTAAGATTTCTAAGTAGACATGTTGGCAGGTATGTAAGCAACCTTCATGTATCGTTTTTAAGGTAAAAAATAATAACTAATAGTTTTAAGTTAAAAACTGCATAAAGAATAATTAATTTTGATAAATGTTTTAATTTCATATTTTGTAGAATTTATTTTTTAATATGTATTTGATTCAATTTAAATAATAAACTTCCCTTTTTTTAGATGGACAACAAATCATCCAAGGCATTGTCTGTCAATTCTACATTAGCCATTGAGAAGTATGTCATTATGATTATTTATTTATTTATTTATTTTTTTTGCAATTCTTAATTGGAGAGTGTTTTATTGAAGTAGATTAGACAAACTTATTTAAATGAAGTAATGCACAAGTTGTGAAATATATAATTGGGAAGCAGTATCATGGGTACAAAAAGAATTCTTATTATGCAATTCAGTTCTTGAGAGAATCATTGAGACATAATCAGCCGAACAGGTACATCTCTGAATTCAATTTTCCCTTAACACTATCAATAATTACCATCACATGCCCCCCCCCCCCCCCCCCCCGCATACTTGTCAAATGTTTGATTTTGCGAGAGGGCTTCCTAATTTTGATCTATATCTTCAGATATTCTAAACAGTCAAACTCTTTTGATGTTTCCACTTTTTTATTTATTTATTTATTTTTTTTGTCCCACTTTTCTTTTTTACTTTTTGAACGAGGAAAAAAAATCATTGCCTGGTTTTCTATTTCAACAAAATGAAAAACACGTGCAATAATATTTGCTGGCCTGTCACTCTTGTTCCTTCAACTGCCAGTGCAAAGGCGAAAATTTTAACCCATTAATGCCTAGCGTCCCTTATTAGGGACGGTCCAAAAAAGGGTCTGAATTTCCCCAAAATGAACATTTCAACCAAATAATAGTGTTCAATTAGTACCTTGGTATTGCTTCAATTCGTTATTAACAGATTGCAGCACATAATCATTGTAAAGTGTGTTCTGTAGCAGTTTTAATATGATCTTTATCAAAAATGACATCGTTCACAATCTCAAAAAAAAAAGCTAAGTTTTCAAAGTTATTCCCAGCTTCCCAGTTTATGTTAATTGCTGATTTTATTTCTTCTTATAAAATGTCTTTTTAAATATTATATCGTAGGCAGAAAAAAATTTTAGTAAAAAAAGTATGTACCCTCTGGGGTCTATCGTAACTTTTAAGGGACGATTTTTCTTTCCTTAATAAAACAATTATTTTTTACATAATATTTTTTTATTATTTTTCCTGTCCATTAAACACTGTTTGTAACCAGTATACAAAATATCTTTGGGAAAAAAATGTCAGGCATTAATGGGTTAAGCTGGCGTGTGTGTGTGTCCGTTCCTCTGTTAGTTAGAATAGATGGCTGATTTTCCAATTCATGCTGAATAGAATGTCAATTGTATCAATATCCAGCTGTCTTCTTCCCTTGGTGATTCATCTATTAAAATATCACTTTTTGACCTTTTCTACTATTTTTTTTTCTACTTTTGAGTGCCACTATTTTTTTTCTATGGTTTGTGTTTAGTCATTAATTATCTTTAATACCTCATTTTCTCATTTTTCATATCTGCAAATAATCTTCTTTCTAGTTTTTGTGTCTATTGATTATCTGTAAGTAAAATAAATTAAAAAAAATATGGCACATTAATCTCATTTTTTTAATTTTTAAAATTTTAATAATTCTAATACTGCTGAATATTGTTAAAACAAAACTCATTTTAACCATAGTTTGTCCTATCAGACAAATAATAAGCTATACATGGAGGATGGGAATCGGAAGTTTAGTTCGTTTTAGCAATAATACTTTTTAAAAGTGTTCATATTAAAGAGATTCTACTGTATTGAATAAATAAAATTAAATTCCTTTTAAACAAACACTTGCACCTCCTGGCCTTTAAAAATTGAACTTTAATTAATTAAAAGAGAGCAAACTAAAAGATACCAAGAAAAATTAAAACAGGCCATGAAAAATATTAATCTCATGTTTATGCCCGGGTTCACAAGCTTCTGCAAGGAAGTGCACTTCAACTCTCCAGCTTTTTAAGAATAAAAATAATTTTAAAAAGGAGAAATTGTAAAGTTCTTTAAAAACTACAAATTCCTTCACAAATGTATTAAACTGACAATATATCCATCCGTCTGGGCTGCACTTTCACTTCCTTGTCTTTTTTAGAAATGAAATTAATGTGACAACATTAAGTTAATTGATAAACTTTTTTTAATTAAAAGTCATTTTATTTTTTGTAAGAATTATGTTATATAAAAAAAAATCATTTTACACCAAAGACAAAACTACAAAAATAGCGTTAGAAAAGTATGGTGCTCAGAGAAATGAAACATAATACATTAAACAATTTTGAACATTGATGAAAATGCATCTCAGTATTCATGAAAAAATAAATAAATAAACAATTTAAAAAAATTTAATCAGCTTTTTTTTGTGTGTGATTTATATGCCGTTGCACTTCTCTGCATCTGATTCTATCACAGCACCCTTGCATTTACTCTATTCTTCCTTTAGAAAGTTAGGTTCTTTTACTAGTGCATGGAAAGTTTTGCTTTCGTGCACTTTTATTTTAATGCACTTGCGACAGCTTACATAAAAAAATTTCATCCATAATTTTTTGAACACCGTCAGCTTGGGTAACATTGGCCCAAATCTAAAGATTTGTAATAGTTTTATCAGCGATATGTCTTTTGACATTGATTATATTAATTTTCAATACATTTTACTGTGTGAACAAACCTTGTATCATTAAATTAAAACCATATTGAGACCTCTCAATCATTTTGCAATATTATACTGCATTTTTTTAATGTTTGGGCCAAAGTTGCCTTGAATTGGGGGAACTTTGTCCCATACTTTTAAACCATATAGAATCTGTGATTAGTATAGGTTGGGCTAAAGTTAGACAAGATGAAATTATCACCAGACATATTAGTTTGTTGTTTTGCCTGCTTTTAATTCAAAAACATCCACGAAATGGGGAGAAATAGGAATAAATGAAACAAACTTCATTTTAGGGGAAAATATTGTATTATATAAAAATATAATTCCAATTCAATTACAGGAAACCCGTAGTCTGCCATTTTTATTAAATGTTGTTTGAAAACATGATCCTCTTCTTCACTAAAGAATCTTGCACGTCCTACAATTTTTGAATGAATCCCTTTAAGTTTGTTTTTTATTGTAGACCTAGGTATATTACACATTTTTTCTGCAGCTCTTTGGGTTAAGGCACCAGACTTAATAGCCTCTAAACGCTCCTCTAACACTTCTGGTTTGCAATTGGCGTAATTTCTGGTACCAAGAGGTTTTATCCGATTTCTCGGCATTTTTCCTACAAAAAAATCCAAAAACTAGTGCTTAAAATAATAATAAAAATATTTTAAGTGGTTTGTTAAACAATCTGCTTATAAAATAGGTACCAATCAAGTTTTATATCGAAAATAATGTACCTTAGGGTAACTTTGGCCCAGCCACCATCTTGGGCCAAAGTTACCCCAAGTCGTCATGAAATAATAAAATCGAATTATTTTGTAAATAACAAAGGTAACAGCATTATTACACCAAAAATACTTGAAACAATTGACTATATGATATCGTTATACACTTACCTACAAGTAGCTCTTCAAGAATTAGCGTTCACAAGTAAAAGTTGAGAGACAACAAATTTTACCACTTTCTCAAAGTGAAGATGGAGCAGCACTAGAGTGAATATGAAATATAGAAATAACCTCCACTTCATGAACAGTCAAGCCAGTGGTGCTACCTACCCAGTAAGGCATTGTCTAGGCCTATAACTCATCATTATGATTACAATACAGGACAACAAAACTTTTTCTAACTTTGGGCCAATGTTACCCTCATAGGGCCAATCTTACCCCAACAGACGGCAACATATTGAGTGTGGGTTTACTGCTTTTATTACTCCTTGTCTTTTTTGCTCAAACTTTTTTCTTAGTTTGACTTATTTAATGATAGGCATAATCATTTTTAAGCAATTCAAAAATGCTGCAAAGCTTGATAAGTAACAACAAACATGGAAAAATGAAGATTAAATTTTTAACATTATTTCTTATTTGATGTTATGCATTTTAATTATGCATGAGGTTTGTTTAGGTATTAATTTTATATTTGCATTAAAACTAAAAAGCTGAGCTGAGATCATTGAGCTACTTTAAAATGACATACTATGCATAACTTTTGATTAAATTTTTAAATTTTTCTTCGTATTTTTTAAATTGCAGATCTAATCCTGGCAAGGGGGAAAAGCGAAAACTGTCATCTGAAAATAATAGTAATGTTACAGAAAATACAAAAAGCCACAAAAAAGGATTTAAAGATCAGGCATCACCATCTTCTGTAATTGACTCTGAACATTTTCCAAAGAAGAAGAAATTTAAAGGAAATCAAGACAGTACTGCTATTAATTCTCACACTTTTTTTAGTGATGAACCTGCCAGTAAAGATACTGTGATCATAAAGCATAAAAAGAAGCACGCAAAAGCTCTGGCAAAAGCTAAAATGATGGAGGCTTCCAATTCAAGCAACATGCTTAGTAATTCAAATGATGAACATGCAAATTTTAAGGGAAATGAAAGAAACTTGAAAACTCAGAAAAAAAAGGCTTTTGAGCCTGAAAGTTTTCCTAGAAGAAAGAAATTTAACAAAGCTCAAGAATTTCATTCTAATTCTGGTTTTAAGTTGTTTCGTAAGAACGATTCATCCAACTCGAGCAACACTCATATGAGTGGTTCCAAGGGTAAACATACTATTTTTACAGATGATGAAGACCATGTACAGAAACAGAATGAAAGTAATGTTGGACCTAAGAATTTCTCTCGGAAAAAGAATTATGATGTGTCTCAAAAATTTCAATCCAATTCTAATTCTAAAACATTCAACAAAAAGCTTCAATCAAATGATAAGTTTAATAAGAAATCGAATGCCTCTAGTACAGCTTCTAAGTTTGGGTCTGATTCTCCGTTCCAAGACGATCGTGATTCAAGTGAGATAGCAGAAGATGGAGATGGTAATACCAAAGAAATGAGTTCTAAAAAACTGAAGAAAAAAAATAAAAAGCAAATGAAAAAGGGGAGTGTGGCTCCATCCCACATTGAATTTAATGAAAAGAAACAATTAGAAAATAATTCTGCTGAAAAACCAAAAGAAAAAGTCGATGTAAAGCAAAAAATAGATAACAATCAGACCGGTTCAAAAAAGAAATTGGAAGCAAAACTATTGAGTGAGAATTTCATTCCATTGAATGTCAGTAAACCTGAAGATCCTGCTGAAAAAACTGAAAGGACTGTTTTTGTTGGAAATCTTCCAAAGACTGTGCTGAAAAAGGTAACAAAAAATTTTGTATATCAAATTGAAACTTTTTTTTCTAGCTATTGTTTGAAAAAGATAAAAAGTAAACTAAAAATTAGGGATGCACCAAATACCATATTGTCAAATACCGAATACAGTTAACTCCCAATTGCCTGCAAAATGGGTTGGACTGCAACCTCAGTTAAGTGAATTTTATGGATAATCCTCAAAATAGGTAAAAATTGATACTACTATTGTATGCAATAGCTAATAATTCAATATTATTGCGTACATTCAACTGATAGCTAATAAGGATAAGTGTTTGTAAAAGCAAAAAACGGTTGTTTATTATTGCAAACAGATTAGATTCATATGCAAGTAAATTATGCTAACAGGTTAACGGAAACAGATCAAACTAGGTTACACCAGAAACGTATGGTAGAGGAATTTTGTTGAAAAAAAAACTGGTTTGGTCACTGGTTTATGCACATAAGCAGTGTAGATTTGAAAATCTGTTAGTAATGTGTAGTAAGTAGTAGAGATGAGTTTGGGTTCATTTTTGAAAGCCTGAGTTCGAAAACTTGTAAGCCGTGCCTGGGTGATATTGTTCCGTTTCAAACCCTGAGCCCACCTGCGCCCGAATCAAACTCTCAAAGCAGAGACATCTAGAGTCCAGCATAGTCTAATGAAATGTTACATCAGCTGCTATTTTACATCAACTGAATATAGGTACTTGCAACTACGATTGGCTCAAAAAAAATTTTTTTGTAATTCTTTCCAACTATGTGCAATTTTTTTGTTAAAATTTTCTCAAATTTTTTAACTTCAGATGCATTATCACATCATGTATTGTATTAATAATTGTAAGTAAACATATAAAACTAATTGATGATTCTTTTTCTGTTTTATCTTTATTCAATTTTCATGTGAGGTAAATATCAATTCAAATATCTTAATATTTTAAAATAATGTTAATTTATTTCATAAAGATAGCATAGAAAAGAAATACTAAAATTAAAAAGTAATACAGTCGAACCTGTTTATCTCGAACCTGCTTATCTCGAAAACCTCTCTATGTCGAAATTTTTCAATTTCCCTGCTTTTACAGCATAAATTTAATGTTTTTTTCTCATGTTTATCTCGAATGATTTTTCCCGAAAACCTCTATATCTCGAATTTTCACGACTCTCATTTTTGAATTTCATCTCCAGCCACCTTTATCAATGGTATAACTTGGAGACAAAAATCATCTTCTGCACAATCATTCAAAGACTATGTTCGTACTTAAAGGTATGCATTAACTTGCTACCGATATAGTCATCACAATTAGTAAAACGTGGACTCACAACATGTCGTACAGTAAAATATTCAACAATATCAATGCAAATCAATCTATTAAGTATTTGACTTTGTTCCACTTTATTTTTGTAAATTTTATCACAACTTCTGTATCTCGAAACCTCCGTAGCTCGAATTTTTCTTCTGTCTGTGAAATTTGAGATAGACTGGTTTGGCTGTATACTTTTTAAGTTTCATGCATTTTTGCACTAGTAATTAAAAAAAACAAAACATTTGAAATGTGAAAAAAAAGTGTATTTACCGTCAGGAAACGGTGACTGTTATTGTAGTGATTGGGGGGGGGGGTAAAAGAGTGAAAGACCTTGGACAATCAGGAGTTAACTGTATTTGGTTAATATTTTAACTGAATATTTGAACAAAAACCAACAATTCTGGTAAACCTTTTAACCTGTAATATTTCTCTATCATACCAACTTAAAATAAGATTTTTTTTTTTTACTTTGTATCTTCTTTGGAATGTAAATGAATTTCCATTTTATTCTAAATATATATCTACAGTAAGTAAAACTATTAATTTAAAATTAAATAAATAAATAAATAATTCCACAAGCAGAAGCAAATTCATACAGTAAATTGCTAATTTAGTTTTTGTTTAATTGCAATCCTGCATACATTGATAATTTCTTTTCTGATACAGGATTTGATAAGCCACAATCATAGTAACGTATCATGTTTCAAAGGATCTTGCATTGACTTACTGAAAAATACAAATACATGTTTCTTAAAATACCGTGACAAATTATAATTTGTTCAAGTAATTTTCTAATATCTTAGTCTCTTCAATAACTACTGTAAGTAATAATAAATAATTTTATCAAAATCAGACTTGAGGAGTCAAATTCAAACCTTGCTAGATCATTTTCATTTTTTATCTTAAAGTGCAAAGATAGTTATTTTGCCAAAATGTCTGGCTATGTTTTTTTAAGTTCTGCTATTTCAATGTAAATTGATCACTTTTACTGTTTCATTTTTAAATGGGTTAGTAATAATATGTTAGTAATGTGACGTGTCATTCAGGGTTGTTTGGTTTAAACCACGTTGGTTTAAACCACGGTTTAAACCAATCGGGTTTTTTTTTAAAAACCATGCGGTTTTTTTAAAAATTGGTTTTTTTCCAAAAATGACAAAAAAAGAAGGAAAAAAAATTCTTCAAATGTTAACATTTATTTTATGCACATATTAAAAAATGTAAAATTTAGTTTATGCAAAGTTGTAGATAAATAATTAAGAAAAAGATTTTTTTGAAATTTATTAAAAGTTTGCAAAATTATGTTTTTTCAAATCAATATAACATTTCTCATTATGAATATGTAACACTGCCAAAGAGCAGATTTAGACAGACTTTCTTCATAACACCTAATTTACATGAATAATTAATATTTATAAAGGATTACATTTGTATTGCAAAATTCAAAGCAATACTTGTTCCATTGCTGATGCTGTTTCTATTTGGAAAGAGCTTAAAAGAGAGAAAAAATTAAGTAAGGATGTCCAAGAGTTTTCAGAAAGTAGATATAAATTGGCTCTGACACCTGCCCAATTTTTGGCGTACATGTTTGACCCAAGATATAGTCGGAACGAACTAAATTTTGCGAAATTGAAATATCCAAGCAACTCCACGCTTTCACTCGTAGTGAAATTCAGTGCAATATCCTCACCTTTTGAGGAGCATTATTTTGATCCAAGTGTAATACAAGAAGTTACTCCATATGAGTGGTGGAAAAGTCAGCAAACTCAAATAAATGAATTCAACGATAAAGTGTTCACTGAAATTGAGCAGCTGATTACAGCAAAAGCCTCATCTGCAAGTGTTGAAAGAATAATTTCAACATTTGGATTCATTCAATCAAAAATTAGAAACAAATTAGGGTTGGAAAAAGCTTCAAAGATAGTTTTTTTATTCAAGGGTTTTAATTGATTGAAATACATGTATTTTTTAAAATACAGTTTAGGGAAAAACTTTCTCTTGGTTTAAATTTGAATCAAAATGTTTTTAAAGCCATAGTAAATATAAATGAGACAACCTACATATAAATATTTGAAATATATGTAAAATATTGTTTTACAATAACACAAAACCAAACTTCACATCACAATAAAATATGTAAATCCATTACATTATAAATTATTATTTTTTGTTATTTAATATTTTGAACAAAAAGGCAAGTTTTAAAGCTTTTGCAGAGCCATAACATATGTGCGAGCACTGAATGAATAATTTCAAGTGATAAAAGTATTATTTATTCTTTTCTGAAGCTGATTTAGCAGTAAATATTTGAATACTTTTAAATATAATCAGATTGCATTTTTCAATTTCTTGCAGAAGATGTTGCATTTTCTGCAAAATATATTTCATGAAACAGAATTTGCTACTAATTTACTTTTTCTAAGGAGTCTGTACATTTTATATTTTGAATTCCAATGCTATTTCTGCTTACTTGTTTACAAGATCATAAGGTGAAACTTTTCTTTTTGAATTTGTTTAGGTTATGCTTGAAAATATGCTTTTTCCCCCTTATTTGATAATTATTATTATTTGTTTTGATATAATAAATTATGTTTTTCTTGGATCATCACTACTTTTTGTCTCAACCTGCATCACATCTGCTTCTTGAAGTATTTCCTGAGAGGTCTATGCATTCATACCAATATATTAATTGAGTTTATTTCAATCAATATTGTCCTATAAAAAGCTATTTTAATGATGTAATTAAATTACAATGTTTTGCTCTTATCTCCTTAAATAGTCAAGAAATGTGGTTTTATGACTGTTGAAGATTGATTGATTATTAATTACATCAAACTTTTATTACTTTCTGAAAAAAAATTTTTTTTTTTTTTTGAAAATTTTATTAAAACTAAAAAAACCCAGTTTAAACCAAAAAAATTGGTTTTTTTGTTTGTTTTTTTTTCAAAAAAACCCATTTTTTTCCAACCCTGGTGTCATTAGATTGAAAAAAAATTGAAAATCAATGTGTTTGTTATATAAGTGTATCTTACATTAAAATTATATTAATTTGTAATATTAATAAGTAACAATTTGAATTAAGTTTTAGTCTAACACTTTCAAATACTAAAATTTTCATTCATTGTGTAAAACTTTGCGTATTTGTTAACCAATTGTTGAATATTTATATTTGTAAATACTCGGATGCTATGTATTAAAATATTTAAATATTTAATGGAATATTCGGTTCATCTCTACTAAAAATTGAAGGTACATAAGAATAAACTGAAGTTTTTATGCATGTGTATTGAACATGATTTGTGTTTTGGAAAAGTAAATTAGCTTAAGATTATTATTGTGATTGGTATGTATTATAATCTTGTTGCATTATCGCTGGGCACTTTATTGTAATTTATTTACAATCAGTTTTATATAAAGAAGTAAGATGCTTTTGGAAAGTATTTTGTCCAATCAGTATTTAGGCATGTGGCTTGAGGTTTCATTTATTAATTAAAGAAAGAAAGATTTAAACTAAAATTTAAAAACTAGTTTTATGGAAAATAGATTAAAGTATGATTGTCATTTTTAGGAACTGTTGAAAATGTTCAATCCCTTTGGTTCAATTCAAAGCATGCGTCTTAGAGGTGCAGTAAGTACATTTTCTCTCTCTCTCTCTCTCTCTCTCTCTTGCTGCTGAATATCATCATTTCTTGATCTTTTTATCTATTTATTTTTTATAAATGCTGGAGTATTTTCAGTTTACCTAAATTTTTATTTTTAATACCTCTTCTCTTAAGCTCTTGGGATCTATCTGTACAGTTGTGGATATTCAAGGCAATGAATTGGCAGATAGACTTGCTAAGGAGGGCTGCAAACAACAGACTCCCACCTCAACTAAACTCACATATCACGAAATCTGTTCTATAAAGAAAGCCGAAATTATGAAGGAATGGCTAGTGCCCCCATACAGCAACTGGTACTCTTCAATCAATCCAGGCTTCTTTCTCGCCTTTTCAGGAGACAGAACATACTACACCTGCCTAACACGTCTGGCCAGTGGCCATATCAGAACCTTAAAATACACAGATGGCGAGAAAACGTTTCCCCAGTGTACCACCAACACCGAGCCTCCCCCAAACACATTTTGTACTATCTCGGAATTTCCAGAGAGGATGTTTACTCGTCTCCTCTGCTGGTTGCGGACTTCCTCAGGGTCAACGGTTTACTTGAGCTGGTCTGACTACGTCAGACCAGTTAGGAGATAAGTAGAAGAAGAAGAAGAAGAAGAAGATTTGTACAGTACTTGTACCAGAAGTATTTTGTCTTGGGAAAACAAACTGAAATGTTTGGTCCCTATTGATTTTTGGTCCTAAGACCTAATAGTTTATTTGGAACTTTTACCGCGCACATTCTGTAGAAATCCCAAGCCCTGAGTAGATTATTGGCAAAAGCCAAACCATATGCCGTGCTAAGCATAGGCCCTTTTATTGGGGTGGAGGTGGGAGGTCCATTGCCCCCGGCCTTTGAGAAATCAATGTATTTACATATAAGTGGGCGTGGTTTTTTATGTTTTCTGATGAAATAGCACTGTGCTTGGACCCTTTGCCCCCCCACCCCCTGAAAGAACTTGAAATGACGGCCCTGGCTAAGCACAAAAGTGGTATCTGCACTTTAAAAAATAATTAATTTATTGTCACCAGGTGGTTCTAAGAAACATTTTATCAGACTACAATGTTTCGTGTTCATTTGAGATCAGGAAATATTTTTTAAAAAAATCCAGAAAAGCAGCATCTGTATGAAATACATGGAGGCGCAAAACCTTTGAAGAGCAATATCTCAGTTTGAGCTGTACTGCAGATGTCACTTTTGTGCTTAGCTTCCTATCGAACTTTTGTACTTCTGTATACCTATCAAAGTTTGTTCTATAAATTAACCTGTGTGATATTCATTTAAATTTTGTTGATTATTGTATTTTAATTTTATGTTTTTCACTTTCATGAATGTAACAAAAAAATTAAATAAGAATAAGAAAGAAAGAAATTAACACTGCCTAATATTTTTAGATACCACGAAAAGAAACAATCTCAAAAAAGGTTGCTGGAAAAACGTGAGTATATTTCAAGGCATTTAATAAATTAGGTTAAGATACCATAGATGTAATTTTAGGTTATTGGATATAATTTAACTGCTGTCTCTTTGCAATGTAAAAGGTGTTTTTTACATTTTCTAAATGAATTTTTGAAATGAATGTAGCAAATATTTTTACTTTAAAAAAGCATAGAATTAACATGTTGTTATGGAGTCATTCCATAGTGACTAACATAACATTCAGAGCTGATTTTGTAACCGTTTTTACTCGTATCTTAAAGGATAAAAAATATTTTTTAGTTATGCTGGTGGATTTACAATGTACGTGGTATCTATGTATGATTTCTGCTAAGAATTTAAAACACAATTACTGACAGTAGATATTTTTTCAACCAAAATAGCAGCGTGACTAACGTAATATTTTTGCAACCCTGAAAATTAATGCTCATGTTGTGAGGCTAAAAATTGAATGATGTACTTGAAAAATGTGTAAAGTCGGCTTTTAAAAACATAAAACACATTTATTAAATCTTAATTTTTTTTAGTCTTAAGTGTCACTTTTACTCAAGATGGAGTGTGACTAACGTAACGTGACTAACGTAACCATCGAATAACAAGCAGTAAACACACTATAAAGCAGTATAAACTATTTATTATGGCTAATCTCAGTGATAATTACAATACTTTTTCAATTTTTTTAAACTTCTTATGTTGTATGATTTTTATTTATTTATTTATTGATACTTTTTTCACTTCAGTATTTTTTTTCTTCGGCTGAGGTTGACATTTCTATGGAATGACCCTATATTGTCAAAAGCAAATTTTGTTATGTACAAAAGGTTAAAAATATGCTTAATTGAAACTGATTAAATAGTTGAGCCTTAAATAATTACACTGCAGTAAAAAAAAAAAAAAAATCAAAATTCTCTGACATCATTCTTGTTGACACTTACGTATAACAATGCCCTGTATTCAAATATGACAATCCTTCTCCTCCACTAGCCTCCTACTTTTTCACCTCTTTTTTTTTTTTTTCAGTTTCTAACTCATTTATAGCCATTATTTTTACTTGCAGGGTAAACAAGCATTATATTAACTAGGGATGCACCGAGTACTTGGTAAATATTCTGTATTCGGCCAATTTGCCGAGTACTCGGTACTCGGCCAAATTTGGATCAGGTACTCGGCCGATACCGAGTAGTTGTAGAAAATTGAATAGTTCAAGAACACATTTCTCAATAATTAAAAATATGCAAATATATATATAATGCAATCATTTACAATTAATTTTCTTTATAAACTATGACTGAATTCTACGTACAAGTTTTTAAAAAGTTATAATACCAAATCATCAGGAACAAATTATGAGTATACTTGTCATCTAGTGAGAAATTTTCAGGTTAATTTTGAAAATATTGAAGTTTGTAATTGTTCAATGGAGTAAATCTTTATTTTAATATCCCCAAAAGTTTTTAAAAATTATTCAAGTTTAGAGAATTAGAACTGATCAATAATAGATTAATATAATTCCAACTTAGTTGATACTTTATATTTATTCATTTAATGTAGTTTCATTTTAAAAATAACTTTTTTCTAAAATTTTTGACAAAATAAATAAAATATTTTAAACAATGCATAAGTTAAATTCAGTGGGATTTTTGTTCTAAGAACTATCATATAGAGGTCCATTCCAATGATCAGTTCATATGCATAGCTGCCACACTTCCGTCTGGCGAACAGAATTCCGTCTTTTGTAAAATTTCGTATCATTTGGGACTTTGTTTTATGAAAAAAATAAATTTAGCTTCAAAAATATCTCATTCATATTTTTCAAAAAAAAAAAAAAGAAAGAAAAGAAAGAAAGAAGCAACTGTTTAATCTTTTTCCGGTTGCACCTTAAAAACTATATTAATGAAATAAAATTATTTTAATCATTATTATATTAATCCAGGAAGTTATTTTGAAGCTGTTTATTCCAGTTTATCTTGTAGCCAAGAATCTTTTACCTGAAATAATTTGTTTTCCCTAGAATCTTAAAATATGAACTTTAAAGTGATGTTTTTTTCTTCAATAACAAATAAAATAACTTTTTTTAGTTTTATTAAAAACACACACACACACAGTTTTCGTCCTAAAAATCATTTCCCAAGAACTAATCTGAAAGTTTAGATTTACTTTATTTATCAACTTGGTTTTTACTATAAGTTAATTACAACATAAAAAATCAACAACACATTAGTGTGTAAAACATCACACAACATCGCATGTTTGTGTAACTAAATGACGCCACATGATTTTCAGTCCTGATCATTTTGTAGAGTGGCACCCATATTCATATATCAGGGTTCAAATTTACTGCTGGTCCATTTGTTCCAGACCAGTAAAATTCGCCTCGAATCACCATAAAAATAATAAACAATCTAAGGACCACCATTTTTTTTAAGAAAAAAAATGTGGTTAATAATTTAAGGTGGACCAGTGATGTTGTCTTTTAACCAGTATATGTTCCTGTTCACTGGTCGAGAAGACCAGTAAAATTTTGTAATGATTTCTAACCCTGTACCGCTGTATGTCAATGATTTTTTAAAAAACAATTGGTACTAGGTACTCGGCCGAGTAGTGAAAGGCCGAGTACTCGGTACTCGGCTACTCGGCCAAAGTGCTATTCGGTGTATCCCTAATATTAACCATTACTAGATTCTGCTGAAGGGCTAAAGAGGTGAAAAGTTGAAAATCATGATTATTTCAAACAAGGGGGATCCCCCCCATATTAAAACATTATCAAAAACAATCTTCTTTGTAAACATTTGTTTAACATTTTTTTAAATACGCCTTTATTAGTTTCACATGTGGGTTTGTATGTATGTAACTCTGAATTAATGATAAAATTCACGTTCTTTGCAAATATAAAAGTCATATATATAATACTATTATTAATACTAAAGGCATATATTACATGATGATGTATTATAAGTGCACGTTAGTTTGATTAACTCTAAAAACCTATTTTTTAGTTTTTTAAACTATACCAGGTGTGTAAGTATGAAACCAGAATTTCCCATAGGTGGCGCTAGATGTCGATGTAGTTACCGACTCATCACGTCAGCGGTGTCTTGTTATTGTATTGATATCCAACAAAGATTTCCAACTCACAATAACACGAGCTTTCATTCAGTAGCATTAGTTTATTAGAGATAAACATGTCGAGTTTTGTGCCAACAAATTACGATTTGCGGACATCACTAGTTTTCTGTTTTCATCTGAAGAAAACCGCAGTGGAATCACATCGAATGCTTGTGGAGGCGTATGATGAGCATGCTCTCGGTAAAACACAGTGTTTCGAGTGGTTCAAACGGTTCAGAAGTGGCGATTTTGGCGTGAGGAACGAAGGACATGGAAGACCACCGAAAAAGTTTGAAGACGCTGATCTGCAAGCCTTGTTGGACGAAGACCTGGGGAAACTGTCAATACTGAACGCTACCGACAACAAATGACTAATTTGAATCGAGCTTTGAGTGCAAAACGACCAGAATACCAACAAAGACAACACAAGGTGATTTTGCTGCATGACGACGCACCAGCACACAAAGCAAAACGGGTCCAGGAAACGATATAGTCATTCCGTTGGGAGATTCTTTTGCATGCGGCTTACTCACCGGACCTTGCCCTATCCGATTATTACTTGTTTGCATCGATGGGACACGCACTTGCTGAGCAGCGCTTGACTTCTTACGAAGCTGTACGAAAATGGCTCGATGACTGGTTTGCCTCAAAAGATCAACAGCTCTTTTGGCGCGGAATCCACAAATTGCCAGAAAGATGGCAAAAATGTATAGATCGCGACGGACAATACTTTGAATAAGGTACTTTGTATCATATCATTACAATAAGCGTGTTTTTTCTGTAGAAAAATTCCAGTTTTATACTTACACACCTGGTAATTTGATTATTTTTCATTGTAAAACCAGAGTATCGTACTCACTCATATGTGCCCCATATTCAAAAAAAAAAGTTTCATGCTGTGTCTTTTTTTTTTAAATCTTGGAAACACCACATGTTGCGTACAAGTCCCCTAATTCTCAATTGGGTATTCTGTTAAACTATTAGGACTGTTCACGGATCTCTTGTGTCTTTTAAATCCCAGGACTGGAGGCTAATACAACAAAACAGATAATAAAAACAAACATACATTTAATAGTCCTCAAAATAATCAGCTCTCCAACACTTTTATGTCCAGAAGCTAAGAGATTATAAAAACACGCTTTGTAGTCCTCTAAAATATGCTTGAAGTTGAGCTGTTACGTTTTCTTTATATCTATCTTGTCCTGAAATTGATGCCTTTTCAAAGCAGCTTGCATTCTTGCTTGTTTTCATTTATTAACTATATTTACTGTCCTAGAATTCAGTAGACACACTCAAAAACTTAAGACTGCTCTGAAAAGGCATAAATTTCAGGACATACAGAAACAGCAATCGCTCAACTTCAAAGTATATCTTCATAGGCCTACAAAGCTTGTTTCCAGAATTTGTACTGAAGTGCACAAAAGTGTGTGTGTGTGAGGTGATTATTTTGAAGACTGTCACACATATGTTTTTTTTTCACTCTGTTGTATTAGCCCCATTCATAGACACACCTCATGATCTGCAATTTTATGCCTTTTTATGTTTTTCTCTAATTTACTCAGTCTGTGTCAATAAAAATATTAACTTTTGAATATATACTAATTGTAAACTTAATGTTTTAGAGGAAAATATCACGAATCCATTCACTCAATCAAAGCTTACATTGTCTTTGAAGAACGGAAAAGTGCAAAGAAGGCTTTAGTTTTGTAAGTATTAGTCTTCAACAAAAAAGCTGTCTTGCAATAGAGTGAAGAGGTATATGCAAACCATTTCTAAAAGTCTTAAAATTAGCTGTAAATGTTTTAGAGGCTAATAGGAACTCTTTATACAAATAAATGAAATATTCACATTATGCATACTGATGAGCAAAATCCTAATGAAAGCTGTATTAGAAATTTGTGACTGGAAAAGTGTGACTGGAAAATATTTATTTATATTTCTTTTTTCAGCACCATACTTTTTGACATTAAACAATTGTGATTTAATATTTGAAGTTAAAAAAAATCAACGTAAATAAAGCACAAATAAGGTTGAAAGTACAGCAAATAGCTATTTCAAGGTTACAGTGGAGTCCCTTCTGGTGTTTTCCCGCTCCTGTCGTGAGTTCATGCGCACTGGCCCATTTGGTACAAATACCGGGGTCCACGTGCTTTGCACTCAGTTCTCTTACAGCTTTCATGTTGTTTGCTGAGCTTCCTGCACTGAGGAAGGGGCTCCACTGTAGCCTTGAAATAGCTATTTGCTGTACTTTCTACCTTATTTGTGCTTTATTTACGTTGATTTTTAACTCCAAATGTAGTTCAGAACAAAGCTTACTTGATACTTTTTTATTTAAATTGTGATTTAACTTTTAATGAGCCATACAGACACCCAATGGAAGGCATTTATATTGCTTGGGTTTTGTAGTATGAATGTATTTATAAAAATGGGAGTGTTGTAAGGCCAAGAATTTTTCTTTTTTATTTTTTTTTTAAAGTTTAATTAAAGTTTATCAAAAATAATCTCATGTTATTTTCTTATGGACTGCATTTTTAAAATTATGTGCAAACATAGAATTAATTGTTTTTTAACTTTTTTTTAATGCATACAAAATAATTCATTAGTTCTTGTTGCAAAAAAAAAATGGAGAACAAGTTATAGGTTAGCATTTCCAAATGAGCAAAAATAGCTTGGGTTTTATGTTGGAAACAGAGAAATTTTATGAAGAAAAGAAAATTTTCTTTGTGGAGTTTTTAAACCTTCATGAACCGTGGGACACATATACTCCCTAAATTAAAAATTTATTTCATAAATTGCTAGCCATAAATGATTCATAAATTGTATTTCTTCAATGAAGATTTCATGAACCCCATTTTTTCAATAAATAAAGACATCAGACTCTTCAAATTAAAAAACAAAAGTAAATGTTAGTTAAAAATGTAAAAATTAATTTCAAAAGAAAAAGCGTTACAAATTTTCACTCTACCTTAGTGGTGCCCAACCTTTTACCCAAGAGGCCGCACTTCATATTAAGATAATCTTGCGGGTTAGAACATGCACAAAATTTAAACTTTATCTGGATAACCTGGGAAAACAAAGAAAAGGAAAGATAATTACAAACCAAGAGTTGTTGTCATTACTACATGCTTATTTTATCAATCTGAAGTTTCCTAGAAACTAGTTTCTGACTACTTAGCACCAAATTTTTGACCATTGGTATTTAACGCTAAATGAAGGTTATCGATTTTTTTAGTTGATTCCAGACCATAGTTTTCTGTTTGTAACATTGATCATAACAACGAGCCATATGGTCAGCTTAGCGGGCCTAATTAGGCCCTCTGGCCATAGTTTGAGTACCATTTTCTTGTATTCAAAGGGTTAAGAGGTTGAACCCCCAACCCTTGAATGTTAGATGGATCATTATTTCCGTAACTGATTAGTTGAATGTTGGAAATATTGCTCTTTTTTTGTTTCGTTGGCTCCCTCCCAACAAGCACAAAAGAAAAAGAAAGACTTATGATTTCGTTGAGAAAATCTAAAGTAAAACCAAATTTGATATTTCATATGACAAAGAATCGCTCTTTATAACTGAAAACTCATATTCTGAAATTTATTTCATTGCTCATTTTGAAGACAACTCAATTTGAGATCATTGCTGTCTCATTTCATGCATGAAAGGGAGAATTGGCAACAATGTGCCTGGGTAAAAACAAACTCAGTAATTTGACCAATTAATGAATTCAGAAATGTGTGCATTAAATTGTTCTTCATTTTAGTACTTTTTTGACTGTGGACATCAGGATAACTTTTATTTTTAAAAATTATTTAAATTTTTAGGAATGGATCCCTCTTAGGTGGTCGCCACATTGTTGTTGATGCTGCTGCAAATTCAAGTGAAAATTCCCATGATGACAAAAGATCAATTTTTATTGGAAATTTACCCTACGGTGAGTTAAACGGGTCGAAAGGATAGAAATTAATTTTTACATGTGTACTCTTCCAATTCTTGATGTTCTCATATTCATAATGTATCAAAAAATGAGAGAATTAAAAAAATAAAGATTAATTATTCATAATTAGCAAATTAAACCTTTTTATTTTTTTGCATATTGAAATTAAAAATCAATGCATTATATTTCTTTCTTAAAAATCCGCTTAATAGGCATGGAAATTCTCTCTTAGTTAACAGATTTTCCCCTCATAAAATGAATTCATCGAAGTTGTATAACTATGTAAGTAATTATGGATTGAATTTAATGACCATTTTTTAAAATTAAAACATAATTGCAATATGCAGAGAAAAGAATTAATGTAAAAGAGGCTTGGATCATCCAAAAATTTTGTTATTTTAATCTATATCTCGTTTAATCATGATCGTTACTGAAACATCCTGTCTCTGATGTAATTCTGATGTATTCTCCAAGAAATATACTATTTTAATATTTGTTTTTAATGTATTAACATGTTTTTTAATCGGACAATTGATCTTTACAGATGTTGATGATGAAGCAGTTAGGGCTGCATTTGACAGCTGTGGTAAAATAGAAAGAGTGAGAATTATTAGGGACCGTGTTACTGGTGTGGGGAAAGGATTTGGATATGTATTATTCAGTGTAAGTGTTATTTCCCCCCTCTTTAGTTTAAGTTTGTTAATAATTCTGCAAAAGTTCAAGTTACATTTTGATATTGTTTTCTTATTTTTCAAATTTGTAAATAGCAAAAGAGAAAAACCAGAGTGGAGAAATGATTTAATTGACTGACTGCTAGAGTTGCTTCCGTAATAGTATTTTGAATAGCTCCCCAGATGTTTAGAAAGCTTTAGAATGGTTTTCGATTTGTGGCGTGGAATATAACAGACCACATGGGCAGGGTGTCAATGATTTAAATCAATTGATTTAAATCAGTCATAAAAATCGCGATTTAAATTAATTGATTTTTTTTTTAAAATCATTGATTAAAATCACTTTTTATTTTAATCCTTAAAAAATTCTCTTGGACAATCCCAATTTCATTATTTTTACCATTTTCTTTTAGAGCTTTGATTTCCATCTAATAAATGGAAAAGTAATCCTACTCATCCCCCCTCCACAGATGCTGGAAGGTTGCAGTCCAAATAATATGTTTGCACAAATAGTGCTATTTGTTGTCTAATATGTGAAATAAAGAAAATACATGCAGGTGCAGGGCAGGTGTTGCAAAGAGTGAATTGAGGGGGGAGGGACATGATAAAATGTGTGATATACTTTCAGTGAAAAGAAAAAACAAAAACAACCAAACAGAAGATGAATTTTCTATGCCTTGCATTAGCAACTGGGGGGGGGGGGGGGCAGTCTTTATTAGTGGCTGGAATGGAACATATTCCAGATTACAAAACAAAAGCAAAATAAAGAGGGGGAGGGCTGAATGAAGTGAGAATTGGGTTGAGCTTCCTGCCCCATTTGATTTTTATCCTAGCTAGTAGACAGGATTGTTTTCAGATTGGCTCCTAACACTTTTTTCTGGGTTTCTTACTGGTGAAGCTTTACTTCAAAGGTGTTTTTGTATTTTAAAAACTTAAAGCTAAAAATTAATTAATAACTGAAGTTACAAATTAAAAAATAATAATAAAAAAATCCGATTTAAATAAAAATCTGATTTAAATAAAAATCTGATTGTTTTAATTTTTTTTTTAAATCATTGATTTTTTTACACCCTGCACATGGGTTAGCTTTGTCGGTCACATGTGGGATGAAGGTTGAGCATCATGATTTTATTGCATTTGTCTTCTACTAAGAACTTGGGTTGCAGTAAATATTCAGTTATTTAAATCAGATAGCAATTTTTAAATTTTCAAACCATAACTGTCCACCGCCCTTCTTTTCTGTATCATTTATGGTCATTTCTCTTTTGGCCCTTGAAATAAATTATCAGTGCTTGTTGCAAATATCCACTGAATTTGGACAAGATGTGCAACTCTTTAACAATTATCAACAATGTGACTTGAATCAATTTTTAATTGCTTCCTTTATAGTAGGGATGCACCGATTAATCGGCAGTACCGATTAATAGGCCATAATCGGCCACTTTGCCAATTATTAATAATTGGCAAAATATAGCCGATTAATCGGCCAAAAAAATTTTTTTTTTTTTTTGAATTTTATTCTTTAAGTATACCTTCACTTAGAAACTACGATAAATAATTTTATTAACAGTAATAATAATCCTCACAGTTGATATAAAGTTTTTCATAAATTAATTCTCCTACTTTGAATAAATATACATAGACAACGTTGCAACATTTTTCATTTGGCGACAGTTTCCTCCTTAGTACAGTGTTTTAGATAACCTCTAATTTTCACAAAGAATAAAAGTCTTGAATTGAATTGCTACTAATTACTAAAAAAATTAAATTAAAAGTACTCCTAAATTGGAGTACGGACTCCCTTCCCCTTTTTCTGAATTTTTATGTCCAATTAACATAGTTAACAATGTGTTAATGTAATGTTATTGACGAAAATATGAAAATTGCTTCTAAGAAATTTGATAAAATATTGAAATTATTTTGTGAAAATTCGGAAAATGGAAAAAAATCATCTCTTGGAAATAAATTACGTCCTATTTCTAAACTCGAAATTGTATAAGAGAGAAAAAACTGTGATGGCAAAATTGGTAGTATTAAAAACAATCATCCTTATCGTTAATCGGCTGAGTCGATTAATCGGCCGATTATCAACAACCGATTAATCGGTAATCGGCCAATTTGCTTATTGGTGCATCCCTACTTTATAGCATTTTAATTTGTCTTACAGAAATTATTTTGAACTTGTGATGTGTTTAAATTTATTTTGTTAATCACAATTCTTTACTTTATGTAATACCAATATAAAAATTACTTATTTTTCTGCTCATTGTCATTTTTTAGAACACTCAGGCAAAAGAGAATGCTGTTTCTCTCCAAGGTGTGGAAATTAGTGGTCGAACAATTAGGATAAAAGCAGTAGAGTCCAAGCAACAAATGGAAAGACAAAATAATAAAGGGAAAGAATTTCATCATTTGTAAGTCATTTTTTTTCTGAAAACATTTCATTTGCTAATTCTCAATGGTATAGCTTTTTTATAAGGGAAATATATATATACACACACACCCCAAAGCAGAATACTTTGTGATGTTCTGCAACGTAAAATCATTTGACCAAAATTGTTCTGCAAGTACTTTAAGCACTGTAGAGTACACATAGAAACATGAGTTTTCAAAAACCATGATCCTGAAATCATAATAGTTTCATACAGGACTATGAAAGGAGTATTTGTTCGGTACTCAGTCTTACTTCAGAACAAAGCCTGAAATTAAAATTCCAGCCATATATTCTTGACAGAAACTGTAAAACCTTTCACTATGTCTGCTCCTCCAAACATCAAAGAACTCTGAATGCTTTGACACTGCATTAGAAGCAATGTTTTCACTCAGAATAACAGCACGTGGCCAATAATGAGACCAAGTCTCGTAGGCAGGACGCTTAAGGGTCATAAAACAGGTGTAGTCAAACATAATTTTCTGCAAATATCTTTTTACTAAATATGTAATTTTGCGCAAATTAGTAGATTTTGTCTAGCTTGAACTAAATTTTAAGTTCCTGCAAATGTCGCAAAACAATCGACTTTTTGATTTTCTGCCTTCGATGCATAATTTGCAGATTTTTTTTTTCTTTTTTTCTAATTTGAAGTAATCTGCGCAGAAATTGCTCTGAATTTCTGCAAAATTGAATCTTTAAATAGAAAACTGTCTTTTCTGCAGAAATTCTACAACGTTCCGCAGAAAATTTTCAGAATTCTCCTTCACATTTGAACAGAATTGTTCTGCAGTTCATATATATGTTTTGCGATGTACGTTCTAAATTTAGCAGTATTCTGCTTTGGGGCACACACACACACATTTTCCCTCAGAAATGATTGAACATTCAAAATAAATATATCATTTCTTGATATTGCTATCCTAATATAACTAAGGAAAGCTAGATGTTTTGTCCCAGCATAACACATTTTTTAATCTTTATCTTAACAGATGTAGATAATGAAGCAGTTTGGGCTTATTTATCACTACTATGGTGTAGGATGGACTGATCAGTGAATGAACACTTACGTGAAATTTCATTTTCAAAAATTCATCGCATCGTTAAAAATTGTAGCATTTATCACATGAACAGCCTGCAACTTTAATTCAAGTATTATAATGATAACAAACTAGCTGTTGCAATGACAAGACATTCTGGAAAGCTCTTATGGATCTGTGAGTTGTTCTTGCAGCATGTATATTGGAGCTACAGGCTGCAACTTTCAACAAATGCTTTAAACCTTTCTTAAAACTTAAATGTTGTTTAAAATCATTTTTGTGTAATAAACTTTGCAACCTATTTCCCATTTCTCAGTTTCTGGTTTCGCATTGCATTATGTTTGAAACCACATGTTCTTGCGTGATTCATACTTGATACCGTCCCCTCCAACCCCATTCAAAATTTGGTCACATTTTCTGATCCTCATTGTAGGTGTGTTTCATATTCAACAGTGAACCCTGTTATCTGAGCATAAAGTTAAGGGCTTTTTTATAGCATAAAATCTAAAAACATGTGTCTGTAATGTTTTCGCAATTTGTGTTAAATTTTTATTAATTTTTATTATGCTTCTGTATAAAGTTATTTTATAAGCAGATATTTCATGGAGAATTTTACTGCATCTATTCCAATATTTTACAACTTTATCTCCATGACAAATGTTAGTATCCCTTTAAGAACAATCTTATTCATTTTCTGGTTGAACAAAAATGTTTATCAGGGCAGCGACACACACAGAGCTGGGGAATCAGGAAATTTCAAAAAAAAAAAAAAAAAAAATGGAGGAAATTTAACTTAATGAAAATATATAAACATCATTTTTACTTTGCAAAATTAAGAGCTTTAATTTTCCTGTGCAGTATCCACTTATTAACTTTTTTAAAAAAAGGGAAATTGATGATATACAAATTACATTGCCATGCATTATCTATGCATTTCCCCCCCCCCTTAACATCAAATTATTGAACAACAATTTTTACAGCAGGATTGACTTATTAAGGTAGCATCTTTGTCTGCAAGACTAGAGTTATATTTCTCCCATATTATCGATTATTCCTCTTAATGTTCATGCTATGTGAAATAAGCAACCTTACAGGTAGGGATGCACCGATAAGCAAATTGGCCGATTACCGATTAATCGGCTTTTGATAATCGGCTAAGCCGATTAATGACGAGGGTGTTTATGTTCAATACCATTAATTTCACCATCACTGTTTTGTCTTTTGATTTTATGATTCTGAGTTTTGGAATAGTAAGTAATTTACTTCTGAGAGAAGATTTTTGTTTGTTTTCCATTTTTCTACTTATCCCAACATAATTTCAACTTTTTTTTCAAATTTCATAGAATAAATATTCATATTATTGTCAACAATATTGCATTAACACGTTGTTAATTATGTGAACTGGACATGAAAAGTAGAAAAAGGGGGGGGGGGCGAGTGAGCACTCTCATTTAGAAGTACTTTCAATTTAAGTATTTCAATTCTTAGAAGCAATTTAGTTCAAGACTTGAAATTCTTAGTGAAAATTAGAGGGAATCTAAAAGCACTATGCTAACTAATGAGAAAAGTATCGACACATTTAAAATGTCGCAACATTGTCTATGTGTGTAGTATATTTATTCAAAATCAGACTTATTTTATTAAAAACTTTATATCAACTTGAGGATTATTATTACTCTTAATAAAATTGTTTATCACAGATTCTTAATGAAGGTATACTTTAAAAAATAATATTGAAGAAATATTTTTTAAGCCGATTAATCGGCCCGATTTTACCGATTATTGATAATCGGCAAGTAGCTGATTATGGCTGATTAATCGGTGCATCCCTACTTACAGGTAAAGAAGCCATCTCCATTTGCACTAATTGTTTACTGATTGCTGACTTAGCACCCTTGCCTTTATCCATTATCTTGAAGTAATTAGCATATTAAAATCATAATTTTAAGAAGAAATCTTTTGTTAGATTAATTTTGACTATAGCTTAAAAATTCCAACATCTTCATTCTTAATTTAGCTGCTAAAATAGTTATCAATAAAAAGTACTTCATTTTTTGCCACCGTAATATATGCTCTCCCACAAGTAATAGGCCATTCTACGAAAATGCCGCCATTTTGTCTTGCATGTGACACTCATATTTTCATTACTAAGTAATAATTTTAAAAACAAAGTAAAAAGAGCCCACACAGGTTTGTGATTTCTTAACCAACAAACCTCGTTCATTACCCAGTAAAATCAATTTTTTAATGAAATACACTCATGAGGGTCTGGTGCAGGACAAGATAGCAGTTTTGCAGCGCAAAAAAAAAAAAAAAACTTTCATTTTTGCATGCAATTGATTGCTGTTTTTCTTAATTTGCATTTCAAAGTTACTTACTAAATTATAAGCCAGGATGCCTTCGGTTCTGAAGGTTTATGGCTGAATACTGAATATATTCTTTGTAAAAATCCAGACTGTCTAAGAGCCTTGTTTAGAATCACCAGCCTGGAAAACCATAATCGAGCTGATGGCAAAAAAAAAAAACCTCTGAATTTTTCAGACTGATAATCTCAAACAAGCGTGAAATACTAGATACATGTAATATACCGCCAACTCTGTTATCAGGGGTGATTGTGAGTTGATGAAAAAATACCTGAAAGTTTTTAAGAGGAAATGTGTTGAGGGGGGGGGGCGTTTTTTTTAAACCAAGGCCCCTATTACTTAAGCAAACCTAATTTTATAATTATACATATATAATAATTAATTGCCTTTCATAAACAAACAAGACACATTTCATATGTTCGAATTGTTTCAAATAGTTTTTTGTGAAAATATAGGGAATTAATTAAATAGTAACTGAGTAACAAAGTTACTTTTGAGCTGGTGTTGCACAAAATATCTCCAAAAAATATTTTAAGGAGAGTAAAAGTCTAACAGAATTACTGTTTGTTGTGCTAAAATATTTATAAAGTAATGAAAGTTGCATTTGTTACAGAAAAAATGGAAAAGAATTTATCCAGATGCAGTACCTATAAATATCCTAATCAATACAATATGACCCGAGTCAAAGATTTCATATTTATTACAATGAAGTGAAATACTATTTGAAGATGTTATGCATGTGTTAAAAACTAAAATATTTGAAACAGAAATAAAATTCAGCCAGAGAGTCAGCATTTAAATTTTTGACATTTGAAACTCCTAAAGAACAAGGAATTTTGTTTAAAACTTTTATTTTAATGATTTAATTAAAATAAAAACAAATGTTATTTGTTTGCCTTGCAACAAGGAATAGAAGCATCGAAAATGAGAAACATCTAATTCTCCCAGCGGATGTTAAGAGATCGCAATTTTCAAAATTAAGGCGTTAAAAGTATGAAAATGGCATGTAAAAGAATTCAAATGAATTTACTTCAGATTGACAATTAAAAGATCTCCGATAAACATATTAGTTTTACTATCCACATATTTGAAGTAAAAAATAAAATAAAATCAGAGCTTCAAATTTTAACTTTTTGAAATGTTGATTTTCATTAAGGACACAGAAGTACATTAAGGACACAGATATTTCATTTATTTGTCTCCAAGCTAAGGGTAATAAGCATCAAAAATGAGAAAAATTCGATTCTTATATCGGATATAATGCGATTGCATTTTTTAAAATGAAGGCTACTGGAGGTGGGAAGATAAAAGCATAATTAAAATTATTTTATTTCCGGTATTTTAGAACATGAAAATACCAGAATCGATCATGAAAATACTGGAAATCTGGTAAAATACCGAAACACAATCACCCCATGTGTTATTCCAGTTGTATATTGCATGTATTCCTGCCTTAGGGGAGGTGAATTACTACTTAATATTGTCTGGATATCGTAAAACAAAGGTATTTAGTTGAAAATCTGCTAAGCTTTGGTTATGGAGCAGTAACTTTTAGCGTGATTTTTTTACACGTTTCTCATGAAATATGCACTTCAGTCATATGAATATGTAACTTTCATCATCAACAGAAAAAGTCAAAAAATATCCATGTGCTGATCATTTATTAGTTTTATTGTAAAATGTTTAGAAATATTTATTCTTAATATATTATTCTTTTATAGTAAACAACGTGCCCTGAAAATTAAAAAAGAGAAATCTGAAAATTCTAGTTGCAGAAAATCAACTAAAAAGATCATGAAAATCCAAAAGAAATTAGCTCAAAAAAAGAAAATAGCTCAGATATTTGGAAGTGTATAAATGTTAGTAAATTTGTTTTATTGATCTTATTGTCTTCCTTTTCATAAAAAAATCTTATGTAGAATGGAACACATTACACAAGTAAATACAACATTTTATACAATATAGATATATATTTATTTCTAACAATTGCACAAGCGCAAATGAAAAAATAGCAGAATATTACAGAATGTAGAATTAATAAGTACATTATAATGGTTAAATCAATATACCATTACAGTAACTACTACTTGAAGAATTAACATGCAGTATACAAAGGAGTTATGAGTACTAATATAGTAATGCTCTAAAAATATGAATGAACACCACTGAGGCATGTATTGCTTTCATTTTGTATTGAGTATTATAAAATTTACAAATAGAGATGAAATATGAATGAAATGACCAGGCAATGAAAAAAAAAAGATCTCTGAAGTAAGAATGTGAATATTTCCCAGTATTTAACAACCCTCTGAAAACATACAGACTAGACAAAACGGTGATTCATTATTCATACGTGATTTGTAAAAAGCATTAAAATACTTTTAAAAAATAATCTTCACCAAAAAAAGGGAAAAAAATACATATTGTATGTATATATAAATATTTATTATATACACATATTAAAAACTGATTGTATTCTGTTATCCTTAATGTATAAAACTTTTTTTATGACTTCTTTTTTAAAATATACAAATGATGATATAATAAAATGCATGCTTTTGGAAATGGAATATGAACATGAAATACACGAATATTCACAACCTCAACATTGGTCTGGATTTATACCTAGAAATTTTAACATGTGGAAGAGGGGGAGGGGGGAAGAAATTTCAACTGAAAATTGACTTATGATTACGTTTACAACGAAAGTCGATTCAAAATATTTACAATGATATACAATATCATAAAATGTTAAAAACATCAAACAAAACAAAAAATATACATAAAAATTGCTAACACTTTCAGATCTTTGCCTTTCATAAAAATGACAGCTGAGTAGTAAAAGTCTTAAGAGAAAATTATTTTAAAAACGAAGATGTAAAAATTATTTCATAGCTCTGTCAATAAATGACTCAATATCTTCCAACTTAATTTGCTGTAAATTTCACATGTAAAGTACATTGCATTGATTTAAGTACATCATTACCATGTCACATAACTTTTTAAATGCATGATTCGTGTTTCTTTTAGTCAAAAAGACAGTAAAACGATCTCGTGATTTTTGTAAAAAATATATGTATAATATGTACAATACAACTAAAGCATATATTTGCATATGTGTTCCAAACCTGGGGAATTGTCAAACATATGCAAAAAAGAAACTTTAATATGATCTTTCTGGAAGTCGGAAATAAATCTAAAATAATCTTAAAACAATTATACTGTACAATAAATTTTCTCATATCTGTACAGCTTCAGAATAATTTTTCCGTAAATCTTTTAAACTATATACAGCTCTTTACTTGCCAATACGAACATTTTGTGCAAAAAGAGCAAAAAAATGCCCGATATCTATTTTTTATGACAATATCTACAAGTCTGGATGTAGTGAAAACTCAATAAATAAATTACTAACATGACACAAAATTTTGTACCATAAATGTATCATGAGATAGATTTACATCATCAGTGTTATATATAAAAGTATATAAAATAATTTTCTCTGTTTTAAATGATATACATGACTTTTCAATGCAACAAAGAACTAGTCTATGCAAGCAACATGATCTGCTTAAAATTTTCTACGTCTTATAAACTATGCACAGTTATTTAGGTTTTTCTGAACATGTTTTGGATTTATTTTGCATGATTTTCAGCAGTGGAAAATTTAGTTAGATTATTGTATAAATAATTTGAAAAAAGCATAAAATATGGAAAGGATTCTTTTGACGATAGATTACACATGTATCAGTCTTCGATATTCTAAAGGTTAAAAACATTAAATGTAAAATAGAATGTATACAAATAATTAGAAAGTTTTGAATACCATACAAAATGAGGAATTTAAAAAGTATATATATTTAGTGTTTCAAAATCTTTTAGTTCTTATATACCAAAGCAGTATGGTACACAAAATTAACTTTTCTGTTGCTTTTAAATGACATACTACAAATGAAAATATTCTTAGCTCTTTCTTTTAACATTAACTAATCATGTTTGGTTTACTTACTTTATGCTTCATAACAATTGGTTTTTAATGTTTTTCGTGAATTATATCAAGACACTAAAATCTATTACATTCAATTTATCATTACAATACAAAGCTATTTCTTATGAAACGATTTCAAAAATAATTTAAGTACCGTATATACTCGCGTATAGGTCGAAAAATTTAGTCCAAAAAAATGAAGTTGAAAGTTAGGGGGTCGACTTATACGCGGGGCAGAATTTCCGAAAATTTTTCCCGATCAACTTTTGGAAAAAAAAACACTCAAAATCGAGAAGATTTTTAAGATTCAGTCCAACTATTTTAAACGGACGCTAAAGAAGTAAATACTCATACATTCTACTGTATTATTGCATGATTTGATTGTGAAATAAAGAATAAATATTTACAATAAACGACCGACGTCGTGAAAAGTGCGGGAATTGCCGAATTCGCGAATTTTCCGATTGATGGTGTTTATCCTTTAGAAACAGAATATAATACGGCTACATCGCAAAATTTTATTGATAATAATAATGCAAAATAAAAGCAACAAATAGCAAAAATCGTCGCTGCAAAATCGAACTCTTACAAAAACCGCGATCGTAAAATAGAACCCTTTACAAAAATCGCGATCGCAAAAATGAACTCTTTTTGTGAAAAAGAATAACTCAAAAATGCTCATTGCATTTCATTTTCCTTCTTTTTAAAACGCTTATATATTTAAAAATCGCGGTAAAACATTCCCGGATCGGTCCCGTTTTACAAAAATTGAGATCGCAAAAATGAACCCTTTTGGTGAAAAGGAATGACAATCGTGCTGTTTTTAACACAAGAATGTTCCAGTGCATTTCAATTTCCTTATTTTCAAAACATTTATGTTTAAAAATCGCGGCAAAAGGTTCCTGATCATTTCAGAAAGTGCGGTCTCGACTTATACGCGGGTTTTCGATTTTTTCACGATTTTCCTTAAAAAAGTAGGCGGGTCGACTTATACGCGAGATCGACCTATACGCGAGTATATACGGTAATTTCAAAAATTGATATCAACTGCACAGCTGATAAAAGTATGACAAATTTTGCTATAATTGCACTTCAGTTACTATGATTTGGGTACTTCATTTTGGAGATTCTCAAAGGTTTTATTTTGTCTAAATTTGCGGTTTTAAACATTTGCTTTCAATAATTTAATCCGACTATTTCAAAAATAAACAACATTTCAACAAAAAACTTACAAATATAATGGATAATTTAACTGAGCAATTTAACAAAGATAGACATTAAGTAAAGCTTATGTAAATAAAGAAGGCTGAAGCTTATGTAAATGTTAAAACTATATAGATAAAAATAATTTATAAAAGAAAATCATACCACTGTTAGGATCAATGTTATTTTTAAATTTAAAGTACATTTTTTGCTATTACACAATTACTTAGAGTGAGATTTATATGCTACAGTAGTGCTTTCACCATGCAAAACAACCCAAGTATGTTTAAAAGAACTAATAATTCAATTGCATAGATTCATTCATAATAAAATTTTATATACAGATTCTCAATTGAGCCTTGTTTCTTGCACTGAAAACATTGCATAGATTGAAAACTGAATCAGCACATTTGAAGGAAAAATATGTAAAGCAATATTTGCTCTTAGCTATACACTATTTGTATTTGAAATATATAACACGAATCAAAAATTCTAATGTGTGTTAAAATATAAAAATGGCATGCATAGTTAAGTATGTTTATATGCAATAAATCTGTCCTATATTCAGGCATTGCAAAAAAAAAACAATGCTACGACTAAAAAAATGAGTTTAATACGACTAAAAAAAAATAAGTTGAATGTACCAAGATGAGCAATAATTACTATAGAACACGGTATAGAACTTTGTGAGTATCAGCGTCATTCACAATTATGAATTGTGCAACAACACAAATGAGTTTGCACAACTTATGATTCAAACTTAAGTTTGATCGTTGAGTGTTACAGATGGATGTGCAATTCATGCTTATTTGCTAACTCCTAGTGAAAGGCAACCCTAGATTTCAAAGTAAATATATTGCTGCTAGTGCATAGTAAATATATTTTTGAGTTCTATCTCTCTCTCTGTAAACTGAAGTGTGTAGGGGGGGGGGATTCATCATCATCATCATCTCTCTATCTCTGTACATATATTATCATGATTTGGTGTCTAGAGCATGATGCTCTTGTTGAGGAACTTTATGAAAATTAGTGGTGGTGGATGAAAGGGTATTAAAGAACTTTTGAGAAAGATTTCAAAAATAAGTAACAATTTGAACACTAAGTTTTTTGAAAACCTCTTAATCACAATGTCTTTTAATATGTTTTTCGTGAATAGATTTTTTTCACAACTACAGTGCTCTTCTGGTAAGTTGACCTACAACAGAGACAATGTTTCCTCTTTTTCGGGTAATAGGAAAGGGTAATTGGCACTGAATTGAGTTGGTTACTTTCGAAGTCGCTTAGTAAAAGTATTCAAATATTCCAACTCTAATCCACAGCAACTACCCTTTCCTACCATTCTAAAAGAGGGAAACATGGTCAAGGTCATAACTCAACTTTTCAGAGAGGACTATACCGCCGTACCAAGCACAAAAGTCGCATCTGCACTTTTTAACAAAATTGAGTTATTGCCACCAGGTGGTTCTTTGTGACATATGACCACGTGCAATGTTTTATGGTCATTTGAAAACAAAAAACATTTTTTAAAAATTTCTGAAAAAATATCATCTAAATCAAATACATGGAGGTGCAAAACTTAAGAGTTTTTTCCCAGTTGGAGCTTGACTGCAGATACCACTTTTGCGCTTAGCACGGCGGTATACATATACTGTAGTTTGTGTTTGAGTATAGAAGACATATTTAAAATCAACAATGATCATATGTGTATGATAATTTTATAGCTTGTTATGGATTTAGGATATGGAATTTATAAAATATATTTCAAAATGTTAGGATTAAAAAAGTTATGAACATAATTTAATGTACAGAAAATAAAAACGTTACGAATGCACAAATGAGCAGGGATACTGCAGCCAGGTGTTTCGGCGTTACAAGGAAAGCCTTTTTCAATACAAAAAAGTTGTGAGCTTATGGATGCACAGACATCCGACAAAAGCTTTGTCGGATGTCTGTGCATTCATAAGCTCACAACTTTTTTGTATTGAAAAAGGCTTTCCTTGTAACGCCGAAACACCTGGCTGCAGTATCCCTGCTCATTTGTGCATTCGTAACATTGTTATTTTCTGTACATCTATAGCACAAAGGTATTTGTACACTTTATAATTTAATGTATTGATTCAGTTCACAATCCATACCGAAACTAGCTCTCTTTACAAACTACATAAAATCTTACATTAAAATTACAACACAAACAATTATTTGCATCTGATAAGTGATATTAAGAACAACTCTGTCCATCTTCAGATTGTACAGATGTGTTCAAATTAGTTGTACCAGCTGAAAATAATTTTAAAGTGTAATTAGAGACAGAGAAATAAGTATGATAATGAAGTTTCTATTACATCACCAATTAGTTAAATTTGAACAAATTGAAAAAGTCTAATATAAAATATACATTTGAAAATTTTTACTGGGAATTTGTAATGCAACTGCAAATGATTTGTGCGGTCCAATTTTGAATACTAAAATTAATATATTCTGCAAAAAGTAAAATACACTTGTAGAAATAAGATTAACATGGACTGCTCAATTACAGGTCATGTTGGAAAATAAAGGAGACTTTTGCTTTTAAAATTTTTATGGAAGCTAGAACAATTAAAAAGCTTTATTTATAAAATAAATTTTTAAGTTCTTCAAAAGCTGAATTTTTCAATTTTGGTCATATATTTTTTCCAAAAAAATTTATAAATAGAATCAACCTAATTTTATTTAGTGACTAACAATCGTGTAGTTATCATTTAACAACTGATACATTGTCCAATCTTTAATCAGAAATACAATACAGGGTTATTCTAAATGACGGACCTATTTTTTAAAGAATATTTATTATCATTTAAAGAGGAAGTTTTTTTCAATTACAAATATTCAATGTGTACACTGTATGCTGCACAGAAAACATCTGTGCTTGTGGTCCAAAATGCATCCAAATAGTGGCCTAACTCATGCCACTACTATATTACATTATAATTATAAATAGCAGTTATTAATATCACATGGCCCCATAAGAGCTACAAAAATGCACCCAATAAACATTTTTCATAGTTCCGTGACAGACAAAAGGGGCCCCAAAAAATGCTTTGCGACAAGCCTCCAAACTTGTCCCACACACGAGAAAGTGCGACTGTTGCTACTGAATGTACAGCAGCAGTGATTCAGACAGCGGACACATTGAACATTTATAATTTAAAAAAAACTTTGAAACTTCCTCTTTCCTTGGGTATAAAAATTATTCATTTTAGATGATTTTTAATGAACACAATTTTTCAAAAATGGGTTCATCATTTAGAATAACCTTGTATTTGTTCATCATAGTAACATTGTTTATTGTATACCTGCTTCTCTGATTCTCTTACGTGCTTTTCTTCTTTTGTGGTCTATTGCAATTACTTTTGCTCTGAGAGCCATGTATTCTTTCCTTAATTCAGCCATTTTTTCTTGGATCACAGCTATCCTTTTCTCTGGATCTTTATCATCTGTAAGTAAATGAAATATTCACAAATACATCCATTTAATGGACACACACACATCTATACACAGTAATGAGTATATATATATATTCAAATGACCTAAAATTAAAAAGTAGGGCATAAAATATCCATTGTTGCAGAACATGGTCTAAGTTTGTTTCCCAAAAAAATTTCTTCCAAGAGTAACAGACCTCTGAGGAAGCCATTACTTATAACTAGAGATTTTTTTTGACTTTCAGTTGAACAACAGGCTAAAATATTGTAATAGGTTTAAGAGACCTTCAAAAAATAAAAGAAAAGAAAACAGTGCTTTAGGATCTGGAGCAAGTGAAGGGGAAAAATATGTTGCAAAAAAACATAAAATTTTTCAGCAGGAAAAAAATAGAATATAAAGCAAAAATTTTCTGATATTTTATGAACTCTAAAGGAAGAAAAAGTAACAAGTTAAACTCTGACCTGGAGTACCAGACTGACCACAATAAAGCTGGTTGACGTGAAATCAAAAATTAATACTTCGTTATATGGAAATCTCAAGAGACTTTCCTGGATTCCTATCAATCAAAAGAACCCCCTGCCGTTTCTTATAGAACATTTTTTTCCTTTTGCCCCCCTACAACCCAAAATATGTCCACCGCCCCCCCCCCCCCTACTGCCCAAAACATCTTCACCGCTCTTCGATATCTGCCCACCGACCACCAAGGGGTGGTACCGCTCTTGTTGAGAACCACTGGGTTAAACGATCCTTCACAAAATTCAGTTACTCAAAAAGGAACCCTTCACAAAATTCAGTCACTCAAAAAGGGACCCTTCACAAAATTCAATCACTCAAAAATGGACCTTTCAGAAAAATCCCACACTCGAAAACCAACTCTTTCACAGAAATCAGAGTTTAAAGAACGATCGTGAATATTTCGTGCCCCGTAACTAATTTTCACAAAAGTCCAAACTATTTTTCACAAAATTCCAAAAACAGGATCTTGGTCAAGTATCCTGGATTGACCCCTGAACCTACTGTAAGCACTAGAACAGAAAAGCAAAGCTTCAAACAGTCTTTGTTCCTTACATTTACTTCCCAACAGGCACTGGACAATATCAAAAAGTTAGAGAATGCAAAGGAAATCCAGATTCTAACTTAAACCAAAAATAGCATGAAACTAAATTTTGGGATAAAAAACAATGCACAGTTTGGTACTTACGAAGAGGAACATAGAAATTGTATCTCGACATTCCGTCCACTACAGATAGCCTGCTGGGTGAACATCGAGTGAAATTTAGATTAGAGGTACTTCCATATGGGGGTGAGTTTGAAGTAGCTGGAGAGGCACCAGATGAATCCTCACAGTGCTCAACTGGAAGAAAAATTTTATTTTTGAAAAATATTTCTTTATATTTATGAAATATGAATATAATTCATTTCTCATATTCAAGTAAAATTATCTGTGTAAGGGACAAACTTAGGTAGCTAAGACTCTTTGAAAACATTGCTAACCATAACATAAAAAATTAAGCATTTTTGTGGGCCGAATTTATACTTTAATACCATTAAATAAAAATTTCGAACAAACTGACAGAGTAAAAAAACATTTCTATTCACAAAATTAGTTTTGTGATTTGGATGTGAACTATATTTAAAAATAAAAGAATAAAATTAACATATTTATGTAAGAAGCGTGTTTAAGATCTAATTATACCCTGTGTAACCAGAGGAAGCGGCTGGAAGTAAAATTAATTTTCCCCTCTTCACACTTTTCCCCTGATGGTTGTTACAGTTACGGCACTATGGACTTTTCTCCCATTTAGCTTTGGCAACAATGGTTAAATGCAAACAATTAAAATTGTTTTGTGCGTAAACTATATTTCAATCAACGTTAATACAATATTTTTTAAAGTATTTATATAATAGATACTCATGAATGACAGGTCTAGCTAAAACAACTATTCAGCACTAGATTTGTTAGAAAACGTTTAGAAATAACTGAGGCACGAGGACACAAATAAAAGCATAAGCCTAATTCAATAAACATAAAATAAATGAAATGCCTCCACTGCAGTGTGTAAAAAAAAGTCTTGTCTTTCGTGCGGTTTCCATGGAGACGGTGCAAAATTTCTAAAATTGATACGCCAATTTTAAAGTAACCGAGTATAGATCCTTATTATTAGATCAAACTTATGAGGCCTTCACAAAAATCATGAATGGAAAAAATTAATCTTAACAAAATTTTTGTTCACAAAAGGAAAGCTACCTAAAATACTTTTATAATAAAGCCAGCTAAAAATAACTTCTATTTCCTGAACTTGAAATTAATTACTAGCCATTAGCTGCCAATTAAAACTTGTTCTTTTGGTGATATAATAAAATATCCAACTGGTCAACAGTCACTGGACTGCTAAGGACTATATTACAAAATTTAAATCGAGCGGTTATTTTTCCCACCATTCAAAAAATGCAGACTTAAATCATAAAAAAGATTGATGCTAACTAACATTCATTTTTCTTATTTCTTGCTGTCAAAAGTTAATAGAGATAAACCAGAATTAATAAACTAAATTTAACTGTTCACGACAATAGGTCTTGAACCCTGCGATCTGAGCTTATCAACAGTAGATGGCACTGCATGACAAATAAGTTTAAGAGTTTGATAATAAAGTTTGTTTTAAGAGAAAGTTTTAACTACCATGAAAGTTAATAAGCATTAAATAAAACTGATTAATACAAAGAATAAGTCATAACGTGTCACAACAAATAACAAAAGTATTGCAAAAGAGAATTTAAAGAATTAAAAAAAAACTTACTTTTCGGCATTCTTGAGAAAGATGACTTGTGCCTGGGTGATTTTGCTGATTCTGAAGTCCTTCTCATCCTTTTACTTTTCTTTTTCCTTTTCGAAGATATGTGATCATCAGGTTCAACTTTAGGCCTTTTAGGGAAATTCTGACACATGTCTTCTTTCGGCCTTTCGGAAACCGACTTGCATACAGCGAAAGCCAAAGTAGCAGCAGCTCGATATTCCTCACTTCCACGCATGACAGTTCTATTGGCATTCACTCGAAATATATCAGAATCTCCCTCACAAGATTCACGACCAGACTGAGTGCTCTCAGGATAGTTCATGGAAAAGGAATCCCTCTCATGTGAGGGAGAACTAGAAAGAAGTGATTCAGTGCTTGATGGTGTCGTTGGTGGAGTATTATCTAAAACAGCACTGGTGACTATGCTGTGCTTATTCACAGGATCAGAAGCTTCAATATGATCAATGCAAGGGTACACATTAGCCAAGGGAAGTCGTTCCATTTCACTGAGTCTATTTCCCTCAACACTTGACGAATTAGAAGTGTCATCACCTAAATTGTTGATATCAACAGGACTTGCAGGCACTTTCTCTTCACATAAGAGAAATGACATATCAGGGTCGTCACTCTTTGATTCTTGCCTTAACAAATTCTCAGGACGAGATGAAAGAGTATTTAAGTCCTTATTTTTCTCACTGAAAAACTTGTCTGTTGCATCATCAGAAGAAGAACACTCTTTAGCTTTAAACTTTTTCCTGTCTTTCTTTTTCTTCTTATCAAGCATTTTAGGTACAGTGTCTTTTTCAGAATCTGTATCCTGATTATCTTCCACATGTAACTTCCTCTTCTTTTTTGTCTTTTTCTCCGAAAAGTCTTTCCTATCATTGCCAAATTTATCACGGTTTTTCTTCCCTTTCTTCTTTTTGACCAATTCCCCTTTAAAGTCAAACTCTGCAACCGATTTCATCATTTTCTTGTCCCCTTTCCTTTTCTCTTTCCGTTTTATTTTGTCATAAGAAGTATCTCTGAATTCATCACTAAATTCTGCTTTTTTAGAATGCTCACCTAGCTGATCTTCATGCTTAGCAAAGCGTTTCTTGTTTTTGTTTTTCTTCAACTTCTTAGCTCTGATTTTATCTAAATCTTTGTTTTTGTCCACATCTTCATCAAATTTTGATTTCTTCTTAGATTTACTTTTACCTTCTTTTCCTTTACACTCTTTGTCATCATCGAAGTTTCCAAATTTTTTGACTAATTTCTTACTTAATTTTTTTCTTTTGCTTTCTTTTTTAGATATCAAAGAATGATTTCCATCTTCAACATTACTAAGATTATCTTCACATATTAATTTGCCTTCAGATATCAAGTTGGAGTCTGAACACACATCCATTACTTTATCAGGAGTGCTTTTTTCCGGTGAAGAGGTTAATTCAGATGATGTAAGTGGTTCTTTTGGCTGAACAGAAGATTCATTTGTTGCAAGAGAATCTTCATTATTATTAGTAGTTGAATCAGTACTTTCAATTGCATCTTTTAGATCATTTTTAAAATCATTTTCAACTTCAGAACTGGGCATTTTTGTAGATTCAGGAGTACGCATTATGACGCTATTCTGAGTAAAACTGCTCGAACATTTTATCTTCAACAAGTCATCAAACAATGAATTTTGATTATCTTTCGAATCAGTGTTTGATTTTTCCATTTTTACTTCATCAGACGCAAAAAGTGGTGATATACTTTCAGGGGCTTTTACAGAAGCTTCAGGTGCCTTGGGTGAAATAACTGGAACCACTTTTTCTATTTCTGATTTACTGGTGCTACTATTACTTTCAGTTGAATGAACATCCTTTTCAACTTCTTCAGTTTTTGGAAATATGGGTGCACTCTTTTTTTCAATATTCTCAGATGCAACATTTGTATCAAAAGTGCATTCCTTAGAAGAATCAGTTGCCTCTTTAGAGACTGAGGTAGAGCATTGAGGAGGCGATGGTGTAGCTAGGGTGATAACTGAAGTTTTCTGACTAGGTTTGGGCTCCTCAGCTTTGATACTATTACTTTCTCCTAGGGCAGGTGATAAACTTGATGCTGGAACAGTATCTGATTTCTTGACAGAACTTGTGTCCTTAGAATTTTTGGCTGCTATTTCAACTTTAGAATTTACTTCATTAGAAACATCACATTTTTCACTAATCATTACATCTTTCAAATCAGTATTAGAATCATTGGTATCACTCATATCTTCACAGATCCTCAAGGAGTTAGACGAATCCGATCTTGACAAACATTTGGAAGAGTCTTGAGATCCTCTGAGGAAGTCAAAATTTAGTTCTTCCTTTTGTGGCGGAGGAGAATCAGTAATTTTTTGTCCAGCAACATCTTTCTTTAACCTTTCTAAAATGCTTGGTATGGTTTTGCTCAAATCAACAGTATCTGTTGGTTTGGGTTTGATGCAAAATGGATTTTCAGATGAGGTTCCAAGTTTGAATGGCTGCTCAAGAGTTTCTTTAGGACTTGGAGTAGAAAATGAAAGTGAGAAAATATTATCAGAAATATCCGGAACTTTTTTAGGTTCTTTAGCAGAAAATCCGACACTACTTTCAACAAGTAAGTCAAAAGTATCTTTAGGTTTACTCTCACTGTGAGATGGGCTGCCACTGAATTTTGCAGGACTCAAAGTGGCAGTTTTGAAAGGTGATATAGAGGAAATTAAAGGTTTATTTTCCAAAAATTTTGGGAAAAAGTCTTCTTTTTGCTTAACAGGAATTTTTTCATCAGTTTGATCTTTCTTAACAACTTTTTTCTCTAATCCTTCTATTTTCATTTCTTTACTTGGTACTGCAACATTTGATGGCTTAACAGAACCAAATATATTTGGAGTAACTATGGGGGATCCTAAGTCTTCTTTTTTCCCGCAATCAAACTTTTGCGGAACATTCAAAACAGGAATAAAGCCGGATGGAATTGATCTGTCACACTTAAACAAATTGGAGGATGATTTCAACTTTGAGTCAAAAAGCATATTAGACTTTGAAATTAAACTTGGAGTAGCACCTTCAGTTGAAAAAGGTTTCCTCAGATTTTCCATGGATGGTTTTTCAGGAGTAATAATCTTTTCAAATGCACATTTTTGTATCAATCCGTGTAGGCCAGAAAAACTCAAAGTGCTTTTGCTAGCAGTAGTAGGTTCAGGAACGGATGTTGTTGACTTTACAGAAGGGGAAACTGCAGCTGAAGGTACAGAGTGAGTATTTATAGACATTTCTTTAGTAACAGGAGGTATAAGCTCAGCAGTTGGCGGAGTAGTTTTATTTATTGAAGATGGAATTAAAGGAGCAGATGCAATTATATTGGATGATGAAGGTAATAAAGTAGGAGGTGGATTTTTAACAGTTGATGACAAGCTTGTAGTAGGAGATATATTTTTAATGGTTGATGAAGAGCTTGAAGAAGGAGATGCACTTTTAATTGTTGATGAAGAGCTTGAAGGAGATGCATTTTTAATAGTTGATGAAGATGCATTTTTAATGGTTGAAGAAAAAGATGCAGTCTTAATACTCGAAGAAATTAAAGATGCAGATGTAGGTTTAAAAACTGAAGAAAGGGCAACAAGTGAAACTGAGGCATTTTTAACTGGAATCAAGTTTGAACTTGTTGAAACTGTGCTAGGAGTGGAACTAAAAGAAGTACTTTTGGAAGAAGAATCCGTTCCATCAGTAATAGTTTTCATTAAAGGCAACGGATTGATTGAAGTAGGAAGCGTGGATGGCTTTTCAGTTTTCACTTCCACTTTTCCTGCAGCGGCTGGAAATAATATTTTAGCAGCTTTAATAATATCAGAATATTTTTTTGGAGCAATTGAGACGGGAGAAACATCAGACAGTACAGAAGTATCAGGCTCAATCTTAATATCTTTAGATATAATGTTTTTATCATTACAACCCTCTTTCCATTCTGCATTTACTTTTTCTAGTTCTTTCACTACATTTTCTTCTATTTTGGAAACATTTTCAACAGCCTTCACTTCAAAAGAATCGGAAATTTTTGAAATACAAGGTAAAAATTCATCTTTCATATCATCAGTACTTTCTTCAACAGAAATTGCTTTCTCTAATTCAGTTATGTCTCCTCGTTTTACATCTTCAAGTTTTTCTTTTTCTTCATCATCGCTAAAAAGTTCTTCTTTAAAACAGCAATCACTTTGATTCAGTGCATTGTCTTCAATATCAGCATCTCCAACATCATCATCATCCAAATCTAAAGCTTCTTCAACATCACTTTCGGAATCTTGCGATGTGTCTGTTAAGCCAACTGTAGTACCCGATTTCCTTCGAGTTCTCTTTTTAGGTTCCAAACCGCCAGATAATGGTGAACTTAAGGACTTTTTGTCTGATCGTGTTGCTCGAGAACATGATACTGATGAATTAGTGCTGCTTGTTGAATTTTTGCGTACGGGCTTTGTATTCAGCATAACCCCAGGTGGTTTACCTCGGTCAATTTTCTTTACATTAGTTGATGGCAAAGGACTCTGGAAAAAAAATACATGTATATATATATATATATATATATGTATTTACAGTTTCAAAAATCATGTTTTTACAATAAAATATTTTTAAATTGTTCAAACCCTCAGTAAAATAAATGATAAAGAAAATCACCCCCCCCCCTCTCTCTTTCCCCACCCAAATGTTTAAAGAATTATAGTTCAAAAAATTTTGGTTATACATTAATTTGTATTTTTATATAATATAAAAATGAAACAAAATACGAGGGTGAATCAAATATAAACAAGACTTATTTTTTAAAATATTTATTTTGATTTTAAACGGACAAACAATCATAGTTTATTTTTCTACATAATCTCCTGATTTGGAAACACATTTTTCCCAGCGAGTAGGTAATTTTTTGATTCCTTCCAGGTAAAAAGAGTTAGGTCGTGTTTGCAGCCAATTGTGCACATATGCTTCAACCTCATTATCGCTGTGGAATTTTTGCCCTCCCAAAGCTTCTTGAGAGGACCAAAGACATGAAAGTCACAAGGAGACAAGTCTGGACTGTATGGAGGGTGTTCCAGTGTCTCCCAACCCAGTTGCTCCAATTTTTGTGCGGTCAGGGCTGCTGAATGGGGACGAGCATTGTCATGAAGGAGAATCACTTTTCTCATCGGAAGGTCTCGTCTGTTGCGGCGATATGCAAGTCTGACCTCAGTCAAAATTTTGCAGTAGTATGCCGCATTAATTGTTCTGCGCTCATGCAAAAAATCAAGGTACAGCAAGCCACGCTGGTCAAAAAAAACGGTAGCCAAAACCTTGCCAGCCGATAATCGTGACTTGGCTTTCACTGGTCCGGTTTCTCCTTTCTTCCTCCATTCCATACTCGCTTGTTTCGACTCAGGGGTGTAGTGATGCACCCATGTTTCATCACAGGTGACAATGTGAGAAAGAAATGAGTCTCCTTCTTCCTGAAATCGTGCAAGAAGACGCTCACACACTTGAAAACGATTCAGTTTCTGGTCAACTGTGAGAAGGCGAGGAACCCACCTGGCACACACCTTGTGATACCCTAGCTTCTCTGAGAGTATAGAGTAAGTGCTCCCATAACTTATTCCAACCTTAATTGCAATATCTGAAGTTGTTAGACGCCTATCACCTTCAACAAGTTGACGAACGCTGTCGATGTTGCTCGCTGTAATGCTGGTGCGTGGTCTGCGGTCATGGCTCTCATTTTCAACACGTTCACGGCCCTCCACGAACTTTTTATGCCAAGCAAACACACTAGCTCGCGACAGCGTCTCTTCCCCGAACTGTGCAGTCAATCTTCTCAAGATTTCGGCCGGTTTTACACCTTCTGCAGCTAAAAACTTGATAACAATACGTTGCGCAATGGAGGGAGATACCTCCTGCTCGGACATCGTAGCGATAGACCCTGAGATGGTCTATGATGATGAGTCACGTGCTTCCCACACTCCTGATAAACCAACCTAACTACCAATAACGGCGGAACGTTCTTACATCAGTATTGCGCGCGCAGGTCCAAAAGTCTCGTTTATATTTGATTCACCCTCGTAACTTAGGGGGAGGGGATTAAAAAATATGATTATGACCAGTCAAAAAACATATTAAGCTACCTTATGTCAATGCTTTAAAGATATTTTGAATCAGTAAAGTCTTGAAAAGTGCAATATTGTACCTAAAGTCTTTCGGAGGCTACTCAAAATCTCAAACAATATGAATTCATAAAAATAATAGTTATAATAATAAAATGAGTGTCATCTAAGAAAAATTCAACTCTTGTTTTATAATTCATAAACAGTTTTAAGCATTTTATTCTTGCTTTTGTTGATTCAATACTAACTTTTGATTCAATCTTTAAAATTATGCAATTTTAAATAAATACATCAGACATAAGTATGTTGCGAAAAAGTATGAACATAATGTTAAATTAAAAACTTTGCATAACTTTCTAGTTTTTAAAAAATTGAAAAAATAATTTGAAATGACTAGGTAACCTTTTCATTCTTATAATAATGTATAGTATCAATAATTTTCATTTAAATTAAATTACATGTAAAGGTCTACTCACCTTAGAAGAGCCTTCACCTTTTTGTTTGTTGCTGCTAATATTGGCAACAATATAGCTTTTACGAACCCATTCATCATACCTACAATTGGTAAATTCAATTGTATAAATACATGGAAAATTTAAATATTAATCATTTTACAAAACTTTTGCATTTGTTAACAAATGACAAAACTATGTAATAATTAAAATTTTAAAAAAAGTATAACAATTTATTATTTAAAGCTTATCTATGTCTGTCAAATTTAATCGTAGTTGATACATACTTTTTCTTCAAATTCAATCATAGTTCATGTATTATTTGTATTAAAAATGCACTATGAACTAAAGTAATCTTATACTTCTACAACTACAAAGAACCAGTGCACAGACTTCCTATGTTACGCTCAGTTGTAGATTCAATATTTTGGCAGTTGTATTTGAAACAAATTTACTTTTTTCTTACCCCCCCCCCCCCCCAACGCCTGCTTGTGTTATATAACTGAAGTTCCACTCATGACTAAGAGGGGGAAAGTCACTAGCTATAGCAACCCTCAAATTTGTGAGTCTACCAATGTAAAAGGGGAGGTCCCTCTCCAAAATTAATATATGGAGGGGAGCAATTTGTGGGAAGAGAGAAAAACTAAGAATAATCTTTGATTATACTAACCTAAAATACATTCTTACATTGTAAAAGTCATATGTCACTTTCTTTACAACCAAATTTAAATTGTTTAAAAAAATTACTCTAATTGTATCCAAAAAATCCAATAAATCTTACACCCAAATTTTAATAAACATTTCAAAATTCAGAACAAATTCTATTTTTTGTATAACATATGAAAATACATTCATATAGTTAGTTTTTTAGCAATTTGATTTTTACATGATGTAAAGTGTTATGGAAAAAAAAATAGTTAAAAAAAATACTATCAAAAAATATGCATCTTTGGAGATTATTGTTAAACAAATTATTGTTGCTGAAAAAATAAATCTGCACATATTGCCAAACTAAAAGAAATGTTGATTTAATTTACCTCATATTCCATCCAGCATAATGAACATAAAATCTTTTTTCTTGGCCTTCCATTTCTATCTTTAAAACTTTAGCTTCATATACTTTCTGCATTCTTCCTCTTCCATACTTGACTTTAACACGATCACCAATTTCAATTTCATTGTGTTTTACATCTTTATTAAAACTTTTTTCAGAATCATTACCAAATCTGAAAAAAAAAATTGCATAGATATTATATACATTGGCGGGAAAAAAAATCCCAACACCAAGAAAGACTTGTGTTAGATAAACGAAATTTGGTAGACGTGTTTATACAACTGAAAGATGACACTGTTAGAAAATAGGCCCTATTTTATTCTTGGAGCAATTTCCTAAAAAGCTAGAACGTTTTGAAAATATTTAAACCAACTTTTGTGTTTTCAAACTTTGTGTAAAGCTTTCCTGCAATGTCCCATTTTGTTTACCCGGCGTGCGAAATATCCCCCATAAAGTTCCAATTATGTGTGTATTTGACCGTCAACACCTACGAAGTGACATGACGTAAGAGCTAAAGTGTTGAGTAACTTTTTGGCTGAATTGAAATGAAAAAAATACCAGAAATGTTTCAACTACGGTGTTGAGTTGTTTTTTCGGATTAGTATCTATCAAATTTTGCTATGCTAATGTGAGGTACGTCATAGTCGCTATGTAGGGTTGACTGTAACCATAAATACGTGTTCCATGCATTCACTGGGGCTTTTTATCATTTTTTGCCGTCACTGCAGTTGGACGGTTGATGTTTGGATGCTGTGATTGCATCGGGGAGTTTGAAATGCTCCATATTTAATTCAGTTTTCCACTCAGAGGAAGTGGATAGAATTTAATATGTAAAAAGTTTTTTTTTTGTTCACCCTGCTATAAGGGGCAGGGGTGTTCCTGGAGTTCTACCCTGTCTTTTAAAGTTTTGAAACCATGTTCATCCATTTTTACGTGAGGCTTAGGCCTACTACGATGTGAAGTCTGAGGAGTACTTGCTCGGCCATGAGGCGGCCGAATCCAGGGCTGCCAACCTTATTAGGGAGCTATGTGTAGTCAGAAGGAAAAACAAGTGTAGTTTCCAGTGCTTAAGTGTAGTCTAGCGCGGTTCAACCTGCCCCCCCTCCCCAACCATTATAGGCCGATATGCTTAAATCTGTTCCTTACATAAAACAATTTCAAAACAAATCCCAATTTCAAACAAATTCTTTGCATAAAACAATTGTAAGAAAATGATATTTCATTTTTTAAATTATTAATAGATAATGTTGATTATACTGTTCTGCAGTTCTGAGTTTTTTTTAAACAAGTCAAACTGAAGATTTGTCAAATGACAGCAAATTCACAGAAAAACTTGGCAAATAAATTTCCAAAAGAAATTTTTGATCCAAATTCGGACTTTCATTTTTTTTAATTTCATTTAGTAACACAACAGGATCAAATAAAGAAAAAGAAAAAGTGAAATATTTGATCTATGAAGATTGTTTTAATAACAATGTAAGGTTGCCCGTTTTGCTTAAGCTGCTAGTTCATCAGGAAATTCCTTCAAATAACATGATTCGTTGTTATGAATCATACTTATTTTTTTCAATTCATTAAGCATTCCGAGTATCAGTTCAAAGTTCATTCAAAGTATTCAAAGAACAGCATCCAAGTTCACTATCCAATCAGGATGAAGAAGACGTTGCGCGCCGCGCAGTTCTTCCTATCCTGAGAGAAACAGCTCCGATGACGTCATCGCTCCGATTATGTCATCGATGCGCTCAGGAGTGGAGAGGATGACTTGTGTTGTTCGATATTTGTTTTAAACGGAAGATGCCATGCGAAACTACACTGGAATCGACTCAAAAAAGCATCATCTGGACATTCAACATACAAGGAACAAAAAAAAAAAAACAAATAATAATAATTAGTTTTAATGATTATTTAACGAATGCGTAGAATTTGCTTCTCCTTGCGTAGTGCGTAGTAAGCTGGATGAATGCGTAGTTACTACGCTAAATACGTAGTAGTTGGCAGCCCTGCGAATCCCGTGTCGTCTGACTGAGGCTCGGCCATGCGGCGCAAGATGTTCTTCTGAAGGGTTCTTCAAGAACTAATGGAGCCTATTTTTCTTGGATGGATAGTTGGAGGTGTCCCTGCTGTGTTCACTTCGTCCACTAAAATCGTCGACAAGTGTTTGTGCTTCTGCAGGAGGGAATCATCATTTTGATGCCTTTTTTCTGCGAAAGATTTTTCCCGTGGTATGAACATTCATGTTATTTTACCGGGACATTATCTTTGTGGCATCTTTTCAAGGGTGGACTTATCAATGTCTGTGAACTTTTTTTTTGGAACTGGAACGATATTTTTTGGATTTGTATGTATATGGGGGGATTTTATGGTCAAAACTGTTTTTGTGTGTATCAGCTTATTTAATATTTTATATTGACTGTTTACATTTGTTTGAATAAATTGTTATTTATTTTTTAAAATGAATATTTCATGTATTCTTTTCTCCCGATCAGAACCATTCCACTTTTCTTTTTTTGTTGGTCGGAGGCGGCCCGGTCTTGGGTTTTTTTTTTTTTTACCGATTCCGGGTCTTCGCCGTTCGTCGGCCAACAGACACCAATTGAATTTTCGCGCTTCGCGCATAAGTGTGGCGCAGCTGGCGTCCCTCAGAACATGCAAAAAAGGCTTGTTTTAAAAGCGTATTGTGAAGCTCGTGAGTATTATTTTTCCGTGAAATTTGACGAATTGCGTTCATGTTAGGCAGGAATGCCTTCAATTTGGCTACGAGAAGGTGGATTTTCATTTCGCGATATTGCAGAAAGACGTGGGTGGGAATGTTTCCAACATGCATGATTATTGGAAAGTATGGGCAAGGGATGGTACTACCTCAAGAGGATCGAGTTCCGAGCTGCCACGTGGCACGACTGAGAAGGAAGATGGCCGAATCTTGCGTACAGCTGTGGCTCATCGTACTGCATTTGCGGCTGACATTCGAGCTACAGTTGGTACCGTCGTGACCCAAGGAACGGTAAGAAGCTGTTTACTTCAAGGACAGCTCCGAGTCAGGCAGCCTGTAGCCGGTATTCCATTGACTGCAAACCATCGCCGTTTCCAACGGCAGTGGTGCCAAGACAGAGCTCACTGGAGGTCGGAGTGGAGATCTGTTGTAATTTTTGATGAAAACAGATTCTGCCTTAGTGCCAAAGGTGGCTGCATATTGGTCAGAAGGAGGCCAGGGGACCGCCTGCATCCAAGCGGTCTACTGCCTAGACACACGGGACCCACACCTGGAGTCATGGTCTCTGGAACAATGTCCTACGACAGCAGGGAAATTTGTCGTCAGTCTGGTAATTTAACCAGTAGTACAGCCCTTCATGAGTAGCATTCAAGGGTTTCCAACAGGATAATGCTCGCCCTCACATCGCTGCTATAACGCAATGTTCTCTACAGAGTGCTGACCTGTTACCATTACCTGCAAAATAACCAGGTCTGTCTCCAATTGAAACGTATGGGATATTGGACGGCACCTCGAGCATCATACAGTCAGCAATGACGGTCCTAGTATTGACACAACAAGTGCAACACGCATGGCACTTCATACCACAATGTCGGCACCTGTATGACATAATGCATGCACGCTTGCTGGCTTGCCTTCAAAATTCTGGAGGTTACACCCTCTATTAAATTAACATAATTTCACATTTGCACAGCATTTTCTTGAGCTTAAATTAGCTAGTAATCTTGTACATTTAATCAATTAAACACATTAACTAGACAATTGCATTACCCAAATTTCATTACAGTAATGTTTTCTTGGTGTTGGGATTTTTTTTCCGCCAGTGTATATAGACATATAGGATGATCGTAAATAGTCATGGTTCTGCAATCATTCAAAAAAAAAAAACATATCAGAATTACCAGAAATGTAAAGCATACTGTTTTTAGTGAAGAAGTAACAGTAATCAAACAAAAGCGTTTCTCCTAAAAGTGCCTAAAGCTTGACAAAATAAATGCTCGAGATGCTCTCAAAATTAATTATTACCCCCAAAACAATAAAAAGTTTGCAGTAGTAATGACTTAATTAAAATTTGAAACATGTCTAGACATGTAATCAAACTGCATAGAGAAATATGTCTCCTAAAAATTAATAATCAAAATAAAGAAACAGAGGATGTACTTACTCATCATCAGAATCTGTTAAACCAGGAAGTGATTCTTTATCATCTCTATCCTCCAGTTTCAAAGACCTTCTTTTACCCTAAATAAAAATTGAAAACACACAGACTATTAATACAGCAAGCAAATGTAAATGATTATTATTGCTATTATTTCAAAGTTAATAAATAATCCATTTCCACTAAGAGCTAGAACATAATTCAGCAGCATCATATTTAAAAAAATAATCTTTATCCTCCACAAGCAACCTGGCGCCAAGCACTCATCATAATGCTCTTTGGGGGGGGGGGGGTGACAGAGCAGGAACCAGCTCCCTCAATCCAAATCCAACTATGAATTTTATGTACTAATGATGATAAGAATTTTAACAATAAATGAGGATAGAGCAAGTACGCTGAGGACAATTTTTAATGAGAAGATAGCATTTATTTGCCTCTTAAAATTTCAGTCCATTTAGGGTCAAACTTTGTAGTTCCTATCATTAAAGTCGATTTTAAATGTTCATTTGATAAAGAGGATCTGTACTTAGATTTAACATATTTCATTTTTGAAAATGTCTGCTCACACTTGTAGGTAGTCCCAAAAAGAGAAAACGCACGCAAAATCTTGGACTAAATTGGACAGACGACCGGACAATAGAAATGATGACGTCAGTGTTGGCCAAAGTAGTTGAAGCAAATTGGTCTCGCCCGGAATTGGAGGGAATCGGGGGAAAAATTGGATCATGTGATTTAGCTGCTAAATAAAAAGTTACACGAACATTACAAAAAAATCAAAAAAATTTTGAACATGAAAAACAAAAAGAGAAATATGCAGTATATGATGTTAAGATTAAAGCCTTAATTGTGAAAGACTTTCGATTACAATTACAATCTTGTGTTGCATAATTCAGAATCTCGCATTAAAGTTTAACAATAAACATTCAAATCTGGTGTCAGCCTCTCTCTCAGGCAAAGCTGGACACTAATTAAATACAGGTGACAGAAGGAATGCGCACATGTTTGCCCTGGGGACAGGAAATGCCCAATGCTAGGGGACTAACGGGAAAATGTGAAGCAAAGAAAAGAGATTTGTTCTCGGAGAATCGCAACAAAGAGAGAATGGGTCGAAAGGAGTAAAAAAAATAAAAATATATTAAAAAGCTTTGCATTAAAGTTTGAATAGATTTTTATTTATTATTTGACGTATTCACCATGAGATCGTCACTGTTCTGATTAATTTAATAAAAAAAAATATTTTTTTAAAGGGGGGGGGGGAATTAAAAAAAGATTTTTCCGCGGGACAGATTCGGCCCGCGGGCCGTAGGTTGGAGAGCCCTGATCTATCTTAATGATAGAAAACTTAAAAATTTGGAATTTTGAAATACTTCATTAATTGTCAATGATTCAGGTTATGCAGGTATATAGACACCAATTACCTAAAGCAGACCTCATTTGTATTTGCAATACATAGGATAAAATGAAAGTGCATGTGAATATAAAATTTAAGAAAGAGTTTGAATTTTACTGTTTATAGGGTGAAAATTAGATAAAGGCATAGCAACTTTAGTTCAATCAATGTTTAGTATGATACATCAAATGGAAAGTATAAGGTTAAAGAACTTTAAAAATATTGTTTTATTTCATTACAATTTATATTTGAAAGCCGAAAGAATCAAAATTTATGGGTATTGTTATCTGTTGAAAATTAAATGAAAATGTAAGGAAGACTAAAAATATATAACGTACAGAAAGATCTAGGACAAAATATGTATAACTAATTTTAATTGCAATTTTTTGAAATGACATTTAGACGTGGGTTTTAAAAGTAATTTCAAGTAAGGGGTTGCCCATTAATGATGTCACATTTTTTCAACATATTTCACCGCTTTCCCTCTTTGTCACAAAGTATTATCTACCCTTATTACCTAAACACGTTGTTAGAAAAATTTTAAGGAAATTGTGTGATATCATAAGTCTGCAAAACTCCTCCCCTCTCAAAGTGTAACATCATTACTGGACAACCCGCTAAGATGAGACATATAGAATGCACCATACTAAACTTTTAAAATGTCTTGTAACAAGCTAAATAACTACAATCATTAGCAAATCATCAAAAATTTATCATGTTTGGGAGTTAAAATGATTTTCATGTTCGACTTATAGTCCAGTTGACTCCTTGGTAACTTTCAATACATAAAATCATTAACAATATTGAAATCAGACAGTTATTTTTGTAGGGTACAGGAAAATTGGACTTACTTTGTTTGGAGGTTCATCGCTATCTTCTCCTTTTAACTGTGACCCTGGACCTTGTCTTTCAAAGCCGTCCTGGGAAGTACCATCTCGTTCATCTGAAATCTCAGCTTCATTCATTGTATCTCCATCTTCACTATTAGGAGTATCGTCTCTCTTTTCTCTCAATTTGGGGCGTGATTTCTCTTTTACAGGCAAATCTTCCTTTTTAACTTCAGGCTCTAGTTTAATTTGTTTCTCCTCTTTTATGCTTTTACAATCGGTGTCTTCTACAGTTTTCTTGCAAGTATCCGAAGATGGAGATTTATCTTCTCTTTTAGGCCTAACCAATTTTTCTTCTTTCTTTTCTTTCGCAACTCGTTCAAATTTCTTTTTAGGAAGGGGCTTTTCTTCAACAGGACTTTTAATGTCTTCTTTCTTTCCTTTAACTGCTTTTTCTTCTTTCGGTTCTTTAGAAGAATCTCTTTTTTCTTTTACCACTTTTTCTTCTTTCTTCTCTCGCACAACATTTTCCCGCTTCTCTCTGACCGATTTTTCTTCAACTTTTTTCTCTTTTACAACTTTTCTGTCTTTGTTAATTTTCTCTTCTTTCTTTTCTTTTGGCTTTTCTTCTTTAACTTCTTTCGGTATCTTTTCATCTTTTTTATTTTTCTCATTTGGGGATTTTTCTTTTTTATCCTTTAAGGCTTCCTCCCGTTCTTTTCGTTCTAATTCTATCTTTACACTGGACCTGGTCCCTTTTTTCTCTGGACTTTCATTTTTCTCTTTTCTGGCATCTTCCCTTGTTCTAGCTTTTTCTGGTTTTGTATCCTTCTTTTCCTCTTCTTTAACAGTATCTTTCTTATCTTTGTTGAGAGATTGTTGTCTCACTAGTCGAGGCTTTTCTTCTCGTTTTTTCTTTTCATCCTTCTCTTTTTCATCAGCACGAAGCCTTTCGGTTTTCTTTTTGTCTGGGCTTTTACCTTTTTCTTCAGACTTAGGACTTTCCTCCAATTTGGTGTCTTTCTTGTCATTTGTCTTAGCTTTTTCATCTACTTTCTTTTCAGTAACAGCCTAGAAAACACATTATAAATAACAATATTAAATAAGAGCATACTATGTCGAAAACAAATACAGTCCAAGTTTGATTCATATTAGCAACAAATTTAGTTTTACAAATAACTTGTTTACTTCAAATCATTTAAAGAAAGCTTAATCAGAAATTATATTATTACAACTATGCACAAAATAGTAAAAATCTGCTTTACTATTGCAATAATAATAATTACATACTCTTCATGTTTCTTGTGAAGATTCTGACACCATATCAAAAGCATGGTTTTCACTATTAACACATTCAAAACCCTTACCAGATCCTACATTTAATCAGCTGACATAAGCACAATGGAGTGAAATATATGTTAATGTTTTTGAAACAAAAATATTGATTATTCTGTTTATTATTATTATTATTAACTTGTTTTAGAACTTCAAATATCTTAGTTATTAATTAATAAATACAGGCTGTAAATAGTTTTCCCATAAAAGCATATTTTAGAGTTTACTAAGCTGAAACATTCATTGAAAATTTATATTTATTTCAATGTTTTAATTCACTTTATGGAACTATATTGAAAATGCTATTTAAACAATTAATCATACATTGTGTTTAAACTGTTATTTTATAAGGCTAATAAAAAAATATGTTTAGAATATGGAAAAACTAAAAAAAAAAAGTATGGTATGGAAACAGTAAGCACTATTATTATTTTGTGGCAAAAAATTACGGCACAAAAAAATCCCCATTAATTAAATCGATGTAAGATAAAAATAAGTAAATAAATGAACAAGGAAAAAAAATAAGTATGTACAAATTTTATCTTTCTCTTTGAACTCCTTTTTTATGCAGACTTGGTTACAACAGCAAATATTGCATAACTTTGTTCTTGCTACAAACAAGTTTGATTGCATATGTACACAAATTTTATTTACTAAGCTGATTTGTAAACTATATTTTAGAAAAAAAGAAAGCCCAAAAAAATGCTTACTTTGTCTTTGGAGTTTCGACTTTTAGGAGATGCAGTATCCCTTTCCTTAGTACGGGTGATAATAAAATTACGATCAGATCTATGGCGTCCTCTAGTGGTACGGCTGTTAGAAACCATTGTACATCCCAACTTCCTATAAAAATCTTCAAAACTTTGTAAATACCTAGACAAGAAAAGAATGTCATTGAGTTTAACCAATAATAATTAAAATAGCTAAAATATTTAGGCATCATTTAACAATAAATGTGCTCCTTACCTTTTGTAAGCAAATTTTATTTGGTTGGGTCCATTCACATTTGACGCAGGCAATCCCATTTTTGAATAAACTGCCTTCCATTTGTTCTTATTCGTAACCTAAGAGAACAAAATTAAATGAAATTGAAAACGGTTCAAAAACATTGCTCTCGGTAACAAAGAAAATACGCAAATATATTCAAACTTGATAAGTGTAATTACCTACCTTATTATAACCTCCTAGTTTATGCATTATTTTAAACAATTTGTACAGATTCAAATCTCTGTTACTAACTGTGGGGGCTTTATTGATCGGAGTTCCTGAAAGTAAAAATAAACATTTAATATGATATGCATAATACTTAAAGACCAGTCCTAGTATTCAATTTATTATTTTTCCCACCTCTTTCATCCATGAACTTGTACAACTGGGCAACAAATCTGTCCTTTTCTTCACTTGGTTCATCATCAGAAGACTAAAAATAAAAATAATAATTATGTCCATAATGTAACAGGCATTCAAATTAAGTTCAAAGCATATAAAAGTTATTGTTCTTCTTAATTTGAAAATCAATACATCATACATATGTAATTCAGTATCTACATCAAAGCACAGTAGCTATTGAATCTCAGACATATAAATTTCAACTTTTCTCTGCTTTTCAGAAAATACTGAAATATTTTTTTCATCTCCTAATTATTATTAACTTGCTTAACAAAAACTTCAATTATTGATTTTCATTTATTAATAGATTAAGGCTGGGTACAATGAAATTTTTTAAATTAGTATTAATAAATCAGAAACTTCATTCAGTAAATACCATGAAGACAGCTTTGAAAATATTATTTTTTCCTCAGAGTTGAATGTAGAGTGTTCTCCAACACAAACAACAAATTCTCATTATTGACCTTCAACGGCACTCAGATTGATTTTCTTTCAAGACTGAAACTTTCCAAAAGAAATTTGACAAATCAACTTTGACAGTTCTAAACAGTTACGATTTATCTTCATAATATAAAGTTTTTACTAGGGAACAATGCATTGCTTCTGATTTAGAGCTCATACTCATGAGTACCACTTCCCTGTAATGAGGACATAATTCTTTTGAAAAATCGGCAGACGGATTTCGGCCAATCAAAAGTGTCAATTCATTGTTTTCCTACAAGTGCTCTTTTTAAAAATTCCGACAAATTCCCAGAGTAGACACCGCCACACTTTATGCTGTTGGTGCAGTCCCAGGGCTAAGAAGGGATAGGAGAAATGTACTCACAGAAGAGTCCATAAGAGAAACAAGGCAGCATTAGCATGACAAATTTTTCAAGCAAGTGCCAGCAAGGCTTTTCTCTTTGACAAAGAGCTCTTATCTTTTAAAACATAATGATTTTTTTCCAAATAAGGTACTAAAAATTGTCCTATTAATTAGGTTATGTTCTTTTCAAACAAATAAAAGGGGTAAGAATAAAGGGAAAAAATTTACTGAAAGTCTATTTTTCAGGTCATTTAACACATTTTTTAAACAAAAAGTTTTAAAGCAAAATTATGTTTATGAATTCAAGCAATGTTGAAATGACACAATTTTGTTTAATTTCAAAATACAAATACAGTTTCAAAAATTTCAGCAAGAAAAATGCATTAGTCTCTGGTAGAAAAAAATCAAAATTTGCTGTTCTTGTGTGTTATGATTTTAGAAATCAGCAACAAAGAAAATGAAGGAAAGACATGTGGGAGGGTTGCTTTAAGAAATCTACAGAAGAAAAGTGAATATTCAGGAGTTTTTTGAGACTTTTAAAGGAGGGGTACATGCTATGAGGTATAAAAGCAAGGAATGCTATTTAAAATTACAAAGAGCAAGTAAGTAAAGTGAATGTCCAGTGTTTGAAAATATTTTTATAAGTCTTAAATCTATCTCAATAATCTGTGTTCTTACATTTACATTTTTTCTTCTTTTTTTCTAAGGGGCTCAAAACTATACATACATACATACATATTTGTTTGCTGTAGACAAACATACAATCTCAAAACTAATCATCATTATAGATATAGAAACGAGTTAATATTTAACTAAAATTTGCAACTTTAACTTACATCTGAATCAGAATCATTACTATCTTCATCAGCAGATGGTAGTTCTAAGTTTAAAAACAGAGCCTTGTCCCAGTGGGGAGGTAATTCTTCTTTTTCTAAGTACAAAATAGCTTTGTCCACAGCTTGAAGGAAAAAAGAGCAATTATAACAAACTGATTAACTTTAAAACCAAGGGTGTCAGTAGCAAACAAAAAAGTTTCTGAAGAGAAAAAAGAAAAGAAAAAAAACAGAAATACGAGAAAAAACTTCTGATACATGGGTGAACTACAAGGTAAGTTGGCATGATTTAATCTAAGGTACCAAATGAAACAAAATTAATACAATCTCCATTTTAATGATAGCAGACATAGCCGGTAAAAAACAAAACAATGGTAATAAAAGCTTAAAAGGAGCAGAAATTTTAGAGCACATAAAAAATACTGTTGCCTTCTGACATTTAACTTTAGTCTTTTGAAATTAACGGAGCACCCATACTACAGAATCCATACAGCTTGGTAAAAATGCAGGGAAGAACTAAAATTATAACCTGTTATTTGTTGAAATGTGTCATAATTATTTCAAACAAGGTTTAATTTTTCCTTTACAGCTAAGGGCACTTTATTCAGTAACAATATGTTGATGGAAATGGTACCCCATGTCAAATGTTATGGTGACATCATTGTAAAGAAGGACCAAAGGGTAAGTACTAAAGTTTTCTTTTTATCTCCGAAGTTCAACTATTTACCAAGTAAAGCTCTACAATAATTTAACATAAAATTTTTATAGTTACTATTCAAAACTCAAAATTTAACATTGGATATTATTATTTTATTTATTTATTTTGTACTTACATAATAGCTAATTTACTGTTTAGCACCTATTTTTGAATCCAGAAACTGCAATTCATAAGTTGTCAAACATTGAAATAAAAAATTACATGTGAAGGGCCAGGGGGAAAAAAGATGAAAGTCACTTTTTCGTCAATTTTGAGATATTAGCGCTATCTAGAGGCTATGAAGGACTTGTATAATCTGGTAGAACAACAAGAGGGGAAAAAGATGAGAAGCGACCAAAATGTGCATGAAAACTCGAAATCTACATAAGGAGCTACGAGAAATCAAACTTTGTTCTTCGTTTTTCTCGAAATCGCTTTTTGGTCACTTTCATCTTTCCTCCCCCCCCCTGGCCCCCTCATTGTGAAGATGCATAGAAGTTACAGCTATGCAACTACAAATTTCATTAAAAAATTTCTTTGCTAGATAAAAACCATTTGTTAAGGCCAAAACTGGAATTTTTACCCTTCATTACAGCCAAAACAATGCTTTGTAACAAAATTATAGGGTTGTTTCACATTAATCTACACTATATCATTTACATTACTCAATCAAACACCTTATAATTTATAGTTAAGCTGCAGTGCTATCTGACATAGTTTAACTTAAAACTCAATGTGAATACAAACCTTTTTTACAACTGTACAAATTTGCTCAGGATGAACAAGGTTCTACTGCAATTAATTTGCAGAACTGTCCCAAATCCTTCAGGTTTACTATCTTGCCAATCAAGTTTTATACATTCTATAAATATTTGAAACATTCATAACTATGAAATATAAGAAAAAAAATCATGCCTTACCGACTTTAAGTGCATTATTTTCAATCTTGTGAATATTATCCCGAGTGAATTCCCGTGTATCCCGCTTGGGAACTTGGTAGCTAAAAATAATTTCAAAAAAATAATTGAGATCTAATAAATTTATTAAAACAGTATAATACAGCAAGAAAGTATTTGGAAAAAAATATTGAATAAAACACAAAAATGAAATTTACTATTGAGTCATTACTGCAATAATTTTTTTTTAATTAAAATTTCTACTCTTAAACGTTGTGTTTTTTCTATTTGAAAATTTTAATACAATTTGAAAACCTATACGTACTATTTTCCATCTTTAAAAGATCTTATCATATGCTCTTCTTTTGAAAGCTTGATGTTTGATTGTGGTGGATGAGGGACAATTAGACCAGGATACCAATTATCTTTTTTCCTTCTGTCACCATAATCAACACATACCACTTTCCCAAGATCAGGATCTCGCTCTTTACCTCGAATTGTCTTTAATTTTCGTGGAAGCACTTCATCATCGCTGCTTTCATAGTCCCTAAATTACAAAAGAGATATAATAAAAATTTCAGGAAAATTCAACTTAGATACTAGATTGCTAGAGCAAAGTAAAGTTTCTTTTCTTTACGGTACAGCACTTTTCTTGACAGTCTAAAAAACAGAGAAAATTTTGATATTATCACTTGAAGTCCTTACAGAAAACTTAACAATTTGATTCATTTTCTTTTCTTCTCGTAGAAAATAACACGTTTTACAATAATGTAGTTGATTCTTTTCGATGTAATCTGTACACATTTCTCTTGGTCAATATTAAAATTATATATTCAAATGCAACTGTGATGCCTATTTAAATCTTTTAAAAAGTAATAAAGAAGAAAAAAGGTCCCTCTTTTACTATTTTAGTGGACTTTCAAAAAAAGGGCTTAAAAATTTAAAAGACTGAAAATAAATGTAAAAAAATAAAATATATAAACATTTTGAAAAAACAAATTAGTAAAATAAAATTAATTTAAAAAAATTATTAATTAATTAAAAAAATAAATAAAACATAATCAACAAAAGAAAAAAAAAACTCTTTAGGAACCTGGTTTTAATGCATGATTAAACAATTCAGTAATACTGTTCAAATAAATAATAAATAATTTATAAATAAATAAACAAATAAATAATGAACAACATATACTCAATTTATTTTAAATCAATGTATCTCCACTATTCTTAGATAAAATCTGCTTTGAAAATCCTACTAACATGGAGATATATACTTACAAAGAAGAATTTAGAGTGGATCGCCTTTTACGCTTATATTTTCCAGATCCTATGACTGGAGTACCAAAGTGCTCTGGGTTGGTCAATGGAAACTGGTCCAGTGTCTGAAAAAATGCATTTTTCATGTATTAGAAACTTAGAGGATGGATTATTCTTTGCAAAATGAAATAAATTAACAAAATTTTAAGAATTCCATCTCAATATTCAACTATTTTTCACAGTAAAAAAATTATCTTTGAGAAATTTATCCAAACTATATCGTATTAATGCAATCAGAAAACTTACAGGACTCTCTGCAAAATGCCGTCCACTCTTTAAGCACAGGGATGTACGTCGTAATGTTGTTTCATCTCCATCATCAAAAACTGCGAACAAAGAAATAAATATTAATTTAAGCACTACTTATGCAAAAAGCACATTAGAGTTGGAAGATTTACAAAATACTTACCAACTGTATACTGGCTGTAATCTTGAACTTTATTTATAACAGCTTCCAAATATTGACTTTTTTCTGGATGCTTAGCTTCAATATCTGATCCAATCTATAAATGTAACACAAGTTTTATAAAAAGTTCAAGGTTCAAATTTTAAACATCAACACAATCTGTATTAAATAACTATTTAAAAGTACTGAATACATACCCTTAGTGAACCTTTAATCTGATCATCAGTGACCATAAAAGAACCCAAATTATTCTTGAATGTCACCTGTAAAAAGTTAAATTAAAAAAATATATTTAGATTAAAAAGAAAAAAAGAACAGAAACTTATTTACATTTGAATAAGCAGATTTTTAATTTAAAAGCAATTTTGAATAAATATATACTGACATGCTAAGCGTGAAAGTCTTATCTGCAGCTGAGTTAAAAGTGAGAAATAGCCATTTGAAAGTTTTGAGCCTCCATGTATTTGATTCAGATGCAACGTCTTCAGTTTAAAAATATATTCTTCACTTATAAATCACCATGAAACATTGTAATTAGATAAAATAAGTGACAAACAACCACCAGGTGACCGTAACTCAATTTTGATAAAATGTGCAGATACCACTTTGGAGCCCTTAGCACAACAGTATAGTCACTGTTAGAAATAAACAGTCTTTGCGACCAAAAGTTTTGATTTGACACCTTTATTTCCAACCCTAGAAGCCAAATATGACACCTAAAAATTTAGGTCACATTGAAACATTTAACCCCCAATTCATCAAGACTGTGACGCAAAAGGATAAATTTGTTAAAGCAATGTTGGCTTTAAAAAATTTTCTTCTGTATATTTCAGATCTTTTTGAATACGCTATCCCTACATGCAACATTTTTATTTAGTGTATTTTTTTTATATTTAGACAGATATGTGTTTGATTCATTAAAAATGACATCTAGGTTATGCATTTTGATGCCTACAAAATTATAATAAGGTCATCATGACGCCTAGAATTAACTTATTTTTAGCACTGAGTATAGTGAAAAAGAAAACCTTTCACACCGATAACCTCACTTGAGCTAAAGAACATTTTTAAAGAATGCACTATTTGGAAAGTTTGTAATGCCCTAACTCTAAATATATGCCTGTTTAAATTAAGCCCTCAAATTAGTTTGTAAAATTTACTGACCAGAGTTTTATAATTACTATTAATTACCATTGTTTTCTGCAACAATTAAGGAAATAATTACTTACAATTATTTTACATTGCTTTTGGCAAAAGTAAAATGGGAACATTATGACAGAAAACCCACCCTAAGAAATTATCTTTAAAAATCAAATTCTTTAGAGAAATCTTTATTTCCTCCCTAGCTCACAATGATATGCCGCCCAGTAAGATGCTGAGAAGTTAATTACTAATACAAAGTACTCAAAATAGTTTATTAGCTATTTAAAGAATAAAACATACCTTGCATTTAACAACTCTGTTCACTTTTTTAATCTTTGCTTCACAAAATGCTCCTTTATATTTTGCACTAACATCAGTGCCCACTGTCAAGTATGGAGGCTCGTCAGCAGCCTACATGATAATGAAAAAGATTAAATAGTATAAATACAGTAAAAAAGGAAGAATGTTATGCAATATAAAACAATATGTAATGCTAATGTTGTAACAAAAAGCTTCAAGAAGAGTTGAGGTTTACTTTTATGGGTTCTATACTTATTCTTCTCATGTAAATGTGCGGAAAATTTAATGACAAATCATGCACTTGTTTTTTCTTAGTACAAGATTGCTAAGTTATTGCGTAAAATCAGTAATTTTTCAGCATTGTCTGAGAGGATTCCTACGCACTTTTTTCATACTTTCATACATTAGCCTTGCCTCTGATCTCTCAATCCCTGTACAGAGCATTAAATAAAGGTATTTTCAAACTAATATGGATATAGTACAGAAATTAGTTGCTTCGATTTTCCATCAATTTAGTTCCCTTAAATTTCTTTCCATAACTGGTTTCTAACTTTTGCAGAAGAAATAAATCACTCACATCACCACTAGTATAACCTACTACACCAACTGGCAGAGGTTCTGGTGCCAAAGAGTTAGATGTAGAGAACAGTCAAAGAGGGATCTAAAAATCTTATGCCTTATATTTACTTTGCTATTGCTCATTTTCGAACTCCAAGCTTAGCAGCCACAAACGATTTTATTTGAAAAGGGGTTGACAGGTTAAGGAAGCCCACTTTCCGATGCTTTCAGTTTTTGTTGGCTTGTTACTTCCTCGTTGAATTTTCTTTTGCATTCCCCCAATTTTGAGAAAATCAGCAGAGACCTGAAGCATTTGCAAATTCAAGGATGGTCACATGATAATACAACAGTTCTTATGTAAAAACAATACCACCTTAGAAGTGACACATACATTATCACATGGTGGCCATCTTTCTTTCTACTTCAATATATCTTTTTAAAGTCCTAAAAATGACTACTGGGGCATTTCACGGTATTTGTGACATAGGAAGTCCGTAACAAAACTTTTTTAAAGTTTAAAATTTTTATATATATTGAAAAAGTACATTCTTAAGTATATGAACATCATATTGTTTTCATAGTTCACTTTATATTATGTTTGTAATTGCACTCCGAACATTAAAAATGTAATTTTCACTGTTACGGACTCTACATTGAATTTTTCTTTAAATCTGGCTTAAACCAATTTTTAAGCCAAAACTCTGTACCTCAGAACCAGACTAACGCAAGTCCATTTTCGTCATTTTTCGGTAGAGGGGAAAAACGATTGCCGAATACATCGTTTTTCCCCTCTACTGAAAAATGACAAAAATAGACACTTACGTTAGTCTGGTTCTGAGGCACAGAACTGGTACTTAAGACAGATAAAGTAAAGGCTCACCTCTAATATAGCTAACAATTTTAATCAAAAAGTGTTTTCTATAAAAAATTATGGATTGTGAAAATGATGACTGTAGAGTCCGTAACAATAACTGGAATAAAAGTTTAGTTTTTAAAGAAAAATTCAATGTAGAGTCCGTAACAGTGAAAATTGCATTTTCAATGTTCTGAGTGCAATTACAAACATAATATAAAGTGAACTATGAAAACAATATGATACTCATATACTTTAGCATGTACTTTTTCAATATATATAAAAATTTTAAACTTTTAAAAAAAGATTTGTTATGGACACCCCTATGTCACAAATACCGTGAAATGCCCCTACTACACAAAAATATTGTTTCTGAAATGATCAAATAATTGTAGGCTACATGTGGTTTTTTGGCAGCAAGTGTTTCAGAAATGTTCGTGATTGTTCTGTAATTTGTCAGTATAACTGAAAGCAACTTGAGGGCAACTTGAAATCACAAGTTAAATATAAGATAGAAGCATCCCAAGAGTAAGATAAACTTATTTGAATTTTAAAAGAGAATGCTATGAAGTAAATTAATGCATGCACGTGTTTCAAGGTTATAGGGAGCATCTTCTGAAATAAAGAAGGTGTGAGTTCATGGATTTTTAGAATAAATCCCACTTTTTGAACTTAAAAAAAAAAAGTTCTCAATAAGCTGGCACTTTCAGAATCGACAAGAAGGTTACAGGTTACTTCACAACACATGTAATGCAATAATTACCAAACTTCAATCGACTATAGGATTTATGAAACAAACTTTTATACAGCAAAGAAGCAGAGAATTAATGACTTTAAACCATAAGATAGTAAAGGAAAAATAAAAAAATCTTAATAAAAAGTACATTAATAAATAAGTTCACTTTAAATAGGTTGCATAAAAATGAAAAAAAATTAAAAACTTTTAGAAAACCAAAGCATAAACAGCCAAATTTGTTTATGAACGTGTAAAATTATAAATAGATTAAATTACTACATCTTAGAAAAGGGGATCCATGAAAAGACCTCGTTAATATCAACCTTCATTTAAGATCATCGAATTTAATCACTTTACTAGTTGTACAATCGAGTCGTAAGTTGGCGAAAATCAAAATGCACGATAGATGAACGGAGTAAATGTCAGTATCTAAACACGCTGCTTCCCGAGCATCAGTGGACGCCGCCATTGGACGATAACGTTCCCTCCATACAGCTGTTTCCTCATAACACATATGACGTTTTTAATGCATTAAAGGATTTTCTATTTCTTAATATATCGAAATAATAAAATTACTTGAAGAAGGGGAACCTCACCTGATCAACATAAGTCTTAATTATGCTACGACTAATTACAATAAACGGCTCAATTTTCCAAATTCAGGTATTTAACTTACCTATAACATAAAATAGCTTCGAAATTATGAAGTACAGCATATATTAGTTAGTAATTAATGCTAGTATAATGAAGTTTATCGAGTAAAATGCCCCAATTTCATGAGGTTTTTCTTCCGATTTCAAAAAAAATACAAGAAAACGTTTGTTCCACTACTCGGATTCTGTTACCAAATATTGTGACAAGAAGCCATAAAAATTACATTCTGTCACTGAATCTGTATCTAACTATAAATGCTACTTAGATTTATAATAATTAAGTGCTTTTTAACAAGAAATCGTTAAATGTTTTGGAAAGCGTCACTTAGAATGCAGCAATCCATTACACTGACCTTATTAAGACAAAACTAGTTAAGAAAAAGATTACAAACATTAATGCAACTTACCATCGCCTACAGCAGCAGAGTCCTTCACAATTGTCTTATATCAGCGATTAACACATAAAGTCAAAGTAGAACATTTATAAAATCTTGGATTTCGGACATGACAACTACGATCACACATCACAGCTTCGTTCACAACACAGCACCAACAACATACAAGTCCGGATAATTTTTTCTGCTTCCACTATTGGCTGCGGGTCACGTGACACAAAATACCCATGATGCGCCGTCCTTGCGCATGACCTTTTAATTAAACGGCATCTGATTTTCTTATTGTTTCATGGTTTGGCATTTTTATGTGTATCAAATAAGTGTCTTTTTGGTGTAAAATTGCCCCTGTAAACTGTCTTTGCTTCATAAATGCCAATGCATTATCATATTTCATGCAAAAACAATTTTCATAGTACTTTGAATTGCTTTTACCTGCGATGAAAACGAACAGAAATTCAGGTTTTTAAAAAGATACTTAAAGCCTATCGTATGTGTAATGTATAAAAGGAGGTTTGAAGATGAGTTTTGTGTTACGTATATTTATCTAGTCGTGATTCAGTTCCTCCTGCTTAAAATACTTGCAGAAATGTCATTTTCATTCATGAACCTTTCATGAAGGGCCACTGGCTCCGACTAGAACGTAACCTGAACTACGGCCCCCAAGGTTTAAGGCCCCCGCTTTTCAAAATTTTATAAAATTTGCATTTGTTAGAATTTAATTATAAGTTAACAAAAGTAATGGTAATAATCTGTTGTGTTCCTTCTTTTCAAAAGTTCATTTTGTTATTGTGGCTTAAATTAATCATTTAGTTTTTTTCCTACAAATTTTCTTATAGTAGTGCATTAAAAACATATACTGTTTCTAAAAATGGAATAAATATTGAAAAAACATTCTTGTTCAGAGCCATATTTAATTGCATTGATTGAATCATACCAACGAAACTTAAATTGACAATAACATAACTAGGATTTCATTTCCGAGGGGTTCAATGAAATTTGTGTGTATTTAATTTTAAATTCTTTTCGAAGAAGGTCCCGACTCCAATATTCCTCTGTTATATTACTTGTTGTTAAAGAAACAAATGGTATTCCCCTGTAAGTTCATATACTTGATAAAACCTAAGGATTGCTTGAATTATTATGAGATAATGGGGTACAGTGTGTAGAAGGGTGGGAGTTACCCAGGGCTCCTCTGTTACTTGATTGGGCCTTGAACTGCTCTTACAAGAATAATTTTGAAAGAATAAAGTAAATTATCGGTGTTCGCACCAGTGGCGCAGGAAAAGTGGCGACTTCGGGTCCATATCCTTCCCTTGAAACTCAAAGTAAACTTCTCATTTTTAAAATTAAAGTTAATCTTTTCAATTTAAAAGATTATGCAAAATTAAAATATTGTTTTGGCTGCTTCTGGTCACATTTCCAGGATCGGAGCCAACTATTTTTAATCTGGATGTCCCCTTTAGGAATCTCTTGTGATATACCTCTGGTTCCCATTTACTTTGAGAAATGTGAATTCCCAAACTTTTTCGTAAAAAATCTCAATAAAATTCCAGGCTTGATTTTGGAATTTGTTAAATTCTGAATGAATTTATATATTCATTTGTTCAATTTTTTTTATGCTTCTTTTTGATGATACAATAAGTCTACTTGCTTCAAATCCAAATCAGTACATTCATTCTGGTTTTGACAAACAATTTATGATGTAAAAACTAATCTTTTTTCACGTCTTGCTTTCAATTTTCCAAGTTTTTAACTAACATTTAAAATCAAAACAAACTTTACTACTTCAGATTCTACCTCTACCACAAGAACCCAGATTAACAGGTGCAGAAAATAAACTCCTGCATACTACTGTAAAGGCCTTTTTATTCGCGAGGCCTTAATTTTCGCGAGCCCTTCGTAATCGCGAAAATTTAGGCCTCGCGAATTTTTTTTTACTTTAGACTTTTTCAACTTTCGGTTCTGTACATGCAAAATTCGCGAAATCACGGCCCGCGAAATTAAAGGCCTTTACAGTAACAAAAATAATTTCCAAGTCATGTTTATTGTCCTTATTTTCTACTCAGGCATCATGTATTGTATTAAGCACCCAAAGGTGACATCATTTCAAGAATGTTAGTAACTGAAACGGTTGCTTAAGGAATTGTTACAAGTTTCAGAATCACAACATACTGCTTTAACTCATTCGTAATAGATATTTTCTGAGTGAATAGTTCTTTTGTTTACAACTAACAGGCTAATGTTTAAAAAAATATAGAAGATGAAAATACTTTTAAATATCTCAATAATTACTGAAATAAAGGCAAAATGAATTATGTGATTATCTACTTGACATATTTTTCGTTTATTTCTTTTTCTCTTAGAAACCCCATGAAACTTATTTTAGGTAAGGAACTACTAGTAATGAATTTGATATTACCAAGCACTGACCACCTCAAGAATTTCTCCAATTTTGCACTTCATATATATATTTTTAAAAAATTGGAAGATCGCATATAAAAAGATGCCTTCTCAATAAGTTAGTAATGAGCTTATTCAAACGTTAATTAGAAAATAAATAAATAATAATGTTTTAAAACCTCAAAATTTTGCTTTTATAAATGAAGGAATTCCTTGGCAGAAAATAAAAACACCACAAGTACTTCCAAAGCCATAAATTCTTCTCAAAGCTGCATGTTTTGAATATAATCAACTTGTGTTTAATGTATTTATTACGAGTCATTAGAGGGTTTCACAAATGATAAAAACAAATTAAGTATTTTACTAATGAATAATTAGTAGAAAAAATTCATTTAAATGGCTGTGGATTTGAAATAGAAAGATTGTTACTTGTAAGGAATATAAGCTGCCTTATTTGGTTTTAAAAGACTACTGAAGTCAAAATTATTGCAAGGATTATAAGACTTGTTCTGGCTTCAGCAAATTTTTCATTCTTGCTTCATTAACATAATTATTTTCTTAAAGCAATTTTTTTTAAATAATTTATTAGCAAATATAATTTACAATTTGAACTATAACAAACTCAATATTTTTAATACACATATTTCATAACTTTCATACATAAAATACTTTTATCTGAACTGATTAACAAGTTTTGCTGTTTTGTAGTCTGCTCTCAACTGGACAAAGTTCATTAAAACTGTGCGATCAAGACACGCCTGCAAAAGAAAATAGGACATAATTTATTTATTTATTTTTTTTTTTTTGCTTTATTTTTAAGGAATACAAAAGTATATTTTCTGACAATTTGTTAACATATTAAGTGCACAATAACATTAACACAGTTATCTTCTCAAAATTTTATTAACTAGAATTTAACTTTTCACTTCCTGAAATTCTTATTTTCTTGATAGTTAGAAAGCAGAAATAAAGAATGCAACAAATTTTATGTAAGCAATGGACATATCTCATGTATAGATAAACTAACAATTTTACTCTAAGGCCATCAACATCATACATTTCATTTTTGACAGGATTAAAATGCACTTAGTACGTGAATTTCTCAATTACATTACATATTATACATAGTCCCAATTAATAATAATTTTACAAAGGTATCAATAAATAAGTAAATTAATAGTTGTATTAACATAAATCATGCAGTTCATGGTCTGTTAATAATTCAACAGCAAATAATTTCTATTTAAAATGTATATTTACAACATTTACATACTCTCAGTAATTTTATTTAATATTCTTTCTAAGAATTAACGATAAGAACGCTTTGTTATAAATTATTATAATTACATTTTTACAAAAGATATACCGTACTGTGCTCCTTAATCAAATAATCCTTTTTAGTAGCTCAACAAACTTACCAATAACGTCTCATTCTGCTTGCAGATCACCTTTTTCTCTTTTCCCTTTTAATTTTTTCGGTTGCAGTTTTTCGTTTTTTTTCAATCAAAGTAACCAGCTAATCTTTTCGGTTTTGATACTGAGAATGTAATGCCAAAGATAGTTTAGATTTGAAATTTTCCTACGAATTATTTTTAATTGAAAAGTTGTGAATAATTTAAAAGATTAATTTCTTTAAATATGCATGCTTCACATTTCTGAACATTTAAAAATACGAAGGTAGTAGAAGTTAGCCATGTAGAAGTGAATTTATACAGTACTTTTATCTGCTCTAATAAATTTATCTTATAATCTGCATAAAACCTATGAATTTTCCTGAAAGTGTTACAAAAATTTCGATTGTTTTTAATATTATGCTTAAAAAGACAAATTAATTGACTTAATAACAAAAACTACAGACTAATTTTAGCTTTCTTGAAGCTTGCACTTTAATTAATAAAAATGAATTAGCATGGCTTAATATATGAAACTAGTGTGCATTAAGCATAAAGTGATCTACATCCAAATTTTTAAAATTCTGTTCAGTTTTCTTTTAAATTTTCATTTCTTCAAACATGTTTTTTACAATACAGTTTTAATGCCCATGCCATGTGCCAGTGGCCAGTGGATACAGACTATCATTGAAATTTTTGGGTCCTGTCAGCTGGGTGTCGAGGCATTGATCTCATACATCTTTGGACCTGGGTTCTGAACCCTGGCACAAGTGACCAGAGGGTTTTAGAGATAGAAAAAATCATCAGCTGTAATGTTTCAAGATTGTGGGGCATGTAAAAGATGCCTCTTGTCTATGCCAATTGACATCCGTGCTTTTATAATCCCACATGAATGAGTAGACAATATATAGGTGATCAAAATAAGTCTGAAAAAGGCTTAAGTGCCTAAAGCAGCCCCACTGAAAAGAAAAAAATATAGATGTGGGTCATGAACTTAAGAGGCACTTAGTAGCATTTGAGGAGGATATGTCATCAAGCTTGATGCTTATTAGGATACTCTTTCTGTGTAAACAATAAAAATATAGTATGATAAATATTTAGTAACAAAAGCTATGCTGCTGAGCTAAGCATAAAAGTGGTACATGCAATGCAGATTATCTCAAACTAAGATATTGTTCTTTAAAGTTTTGCACCTCAATGTATTTGATTCAGATGAAACTTTTTCGAAATAAAAAAAAAAAAATCCTGTTCTCAAATGACCATAAACCATTGCTGGTAAAATATTAGGTTGGTGCGTATGAAATGTCGGATTCTTAAGTGATTGTATAAAACTGCATATCTTTCTTCAAAAGCTGTTTATTCAATCAAAGTATGCTCCATTTGCTTCAATACACTTCTCCCAACGAGATTTTAAAGCGTAGATGCCTGTCTTAAAAAAATTTTGGTCTTTAGAATTAATAAACTCTGATATCGAGTTTTTTAGACTGTCTACATTTTCATAGTGTTTGCCCCTTAAAAACAGCTCTAAATGCTTGAAAAAATGAAAATCGGTCGGCGAGAGATCCGGTGAATATGGTGGATGCTGCAAAACTTCATATTTCAATGAAATCGGGTTAGCAATGATGAGCATACGTTTAACCGATCCAGCTTATTTCGCTCTGTCAGTGCGTGCGGTACCCACTTCTTAACCTTGCCAATCTCAGAAAGGTGTCTCAATATTGTTGTATGGTCAACTTTCATCCTGATAGCAAGTTCCCTCGTGGATACGGCTGGATCCGCTTTACACTAGAGCCTTCAGGTCATCATTCTTCACAGACGTTTTGGGTCTTCCGCGCGGCTCATTTTGCAGTGAAAAATCGCCAGTCCGAAATTTTTTGATCAACGCTGCACTTTCCGATCGTTAACCGTATTCTCCCCAAACGCTTGGTTTGTGTTGCGTGCAGCTTTTGCAGCACTATTACCAAGTTTGTACTCATATAAGAAAATGACGCAAATGTCGGCAGAATTCATATCGGCAATAAACTCAAACGAAATAACAAAAGGGAAGACCTTCGAGAAAACCTATTTTGCTGAAATGAGTCTCTGGCAATGGACAATACGACTATGAATGAGGTTATGCCAAAGACAAAAGTATAACGAAAACAGGGAGACAAACGTCCGCATGTAAAGAGAATCCGACATTTCATACGCACCAACCTAATACATTACAACGAACCACCTGGTGACAAGAACTCAATTTCGTTGAAAAGTGCAGTTATGACTTTTGTGCTTAGCAAGGCAGTATGAAGAGAGCTCATGAGCTCAGATTGTATGAACAGACAGATGCAACAATTACAAATGCGACTTACTAGCTGGTCCACTGTACACATCTGTTTCAGGTTACTCGGCTCTACAACAAGCAGATTACACAATGCATGCAGAGTTTCAAATAAAGTGTTTAGTAAAGGAATTTGAAATTCCCTAACACAACGACGGTATTCATTTAAATCACAGATAGCAACCATAGCACCTAGTATTAAAAAAATATAATCATCAAGAAACATCTCAAAGTTACACAACTTGAAAAGGCACATAAAAGACATGGTTTTAACCTTTTTTAAACTACCTGAAAATGAATTTCGAAAACATATTGGAGTAATTAGAGCATATCAGCTGAATACTCATTTCATAGTAGGGGAATGTGTGGCAAAGTGAAATAGTTAACTTCACTTACCTGCTTCAAAAGGAACAAATGGGAAATTTGTTCTAAAAATTATTGTACATAAGGAAGGAAGAATTTTTGTGATACATTATTTTTCATCTTTGGCAGTTATTTTGTACTTTCAAAAAATATGGAAAATTTTCGCCTCAAAAAATCATGAGGCAAAGTGAAAAACAAAATATTTTTGTTTTGAAAAATTTCCTATTTCGAGATTAACAGTAATTTTCATCAAACAAATGCGTAAATAAACGAAAAAATAATTATTAATGAAAAATAATCAAATAAATAAATCAATAAATGAATTAATATGCGAGAAAAAATAAATCAGTGAATAAAATAGAGAATGAATAAGAAAATGAGTTAATAAATGAGTAAATAAGTAAAAGAATGTAAATAAATTAATAAATGAAGAAAGACGTACGTGATTTAATAAATGAATCAACAAGTAAACAAAATAAACTATTTCCCTTTGCCCTGTGTGCACTTGGCGAATTACATTGAACATTTAAAATAAAAAATGCCTAATACAAACAAAATAAGGACTAGACTGGACATCAGTAGATCTCAACTAATAGTTTAAATGATAATTAAAAAATTTTTATCATTTTATAATAAGAAATATTTTGAAAAACCAACGAATATTACAATAAAGGTATCAAATTTTGAAAATGGCTTGTATAATTTTTTTCTTTGGTCTATTACTTATATTATCTAGCTACTTATTTTTTGACAAGAATCAACTATATGTCTAGGAATTTAGTTAAAATACTGTCAGATATGTGGCGCTGCAAACTGTAAAAAATATTTTACCATTTTAATTTGCCCCACATTCCCCTACATAGTATCTAATATAAAAATGCATATAGTAGTACACTTGATTTTTTTTTTCAAAGAAAACATAAATTTATCATACAAAAAGGATTAACAGAAGTTAAAAATTGTAATCTTGAAACAATTTTAAAACCTATCAAAAACATTTTAGCATAAAAATCATAACCTGCTTTTCAAGAAATGAGTTTGAGAAATTTGAAATGCTCTGTATTTCAAGGGTGGAAAAACAAAAAGAATTCACACTAACTTCTATATGCATTGATATCATTCACTAAATAAAATAATATTCTTACACTTTATTTAGAAAATGAAACAGATTATCACAAGCTTCAGCACAAGATTTTTTACTACTCAAGTAAGGTGGAACAACGTTTGAAAAAGTACAAACCTATACATTAAAAATGAGTTCAAAAACTCAGCAAACAGCTGTTTTGAGGCTGCAAAATGCAAGCCCCATAAAAAGTGCAGAACAAAAATTTAGACCACATTAACATTATATCATGAACGTTGATAGATTAAACTCTTGATGTCGATGTGCTTACTATTTCAGTTACATTCATGTAAATATTTATTATTCAAAAAAAGTTCTTATATATATTTTTAAAGTGAAAACACACCGAAAATGAGGAAATTCAAAAAGTTTTTAAACAAACACTAAACACAATAAAATTTTCAATCGTATTTTTATTTTATTTTTTTTTTTTTGAATCTCAAAAAACTTTAAATTTATTGGCCACACATAAATATGGATTTCAACCATTTTAATGACAAAGATATATTCTTTTTAAAAAGAGAGAGATGAATGTTAATTACAAGAAATCAAACAATTCTTGCATTAATGAATCTAACTTTGAATGCCTGCAACTTAACACATTTACTCTTAATAATGTCTCAGTGATCCCCATCTAAAAGTTTGAAAAGTATGGCCATTACATCTTAGTGAATAAGTTAGAATCATTTTATATAACATACACACCTATTGAACTGTATTGATACTGTTGTAAATGGTCAAGTATCACACGATGCAGCCTTGTTCCAAGCTCTGTTAAAACTGCTTCTAGATTTTTTCCATCGAGAGTAACTTTGATCTTCCTAACACATTCAGTTATAAATTTAACCACACAGCTACAAGCCTAAAAAATAGATAAATAAATAAACTCATGTAAACTATAACATTTAAAGTTTACTTGTAAATACCTGAGCGGAAGCTGTGTCATGCTTTTTCTTTAGTACATGCAGCATGTATATGAAATGTGTGCAGAAATAGTCTCTTATATTAATGTACATGAAAGCAATATTTTTAATGGACTTGAACATGGAGATAAGTATAATAAAATGTTGGAATTTTCACTGAATGAAACTTTCATACAAAACTGTGACTTAGCTGTAGTCAGATTTGATCATATCTTTAGTATCTCCCGCCAAACCCTCTAATACCGCAGATCCAGTCATATATAGCACTTATGGTATTATGACCAACATGATATAAACACTAACCAAGCTTAATAAAATGAAAGGCCAGGGGGAAAAAAGATAAAAGTAACTTTTTCGTCAATTTTGAGATATTAGCGCTATCTAGGGGCTATGAAGGACTAGTATCATCTGGTAGAACAACAAGGAGGAAAAAAGATGAGAAGCACCTCCTGACCTGTGCATGAAAACTTGAAAAACTACATAAGGAGCTACGAGAAATCAAACTTTGTCCTTCGTTTTTCTCGAAATCGCTTTTTGGTCTTTTTCATCTTTTTTCCCCCAGGCCCTTCAGTCACTTTAATAAATATACATATAATTTTTTTAAAAAAACTTTCATAAATGTGGCTGTCATAAAATTTCAAAGCATTAAGTGTCAGTATTTTCAAATTTTTTAAACATTTATTTACATTGAATCATAATTTGGGTAACTTCTGTAGCAACTGAAGAAATTCCTAGTCCGAGGGTATGATTTCCTGTTATGTCTGCACTAAATTTCAATTCCCCCATTTCTCACCCCTCCCTACTCTCAAAAAAAAAAATGTTACATGAATACAAAATCATATATTCTAAAAATAGAATTCTTAGTAATTTGAGTGGTAAATAACATATTTATAAAAACCCATTGCTTATTAAAGCTCTACTGACAGTTATATCTAAGCTACTGGAGAGGTACAGCTTTCAGAAAATTGTACACTTCAAATTTTAAAATAATATAAATTTGTACAAATAAATAAATAAACATTACAGTAGTCGATTTGTCAGCATCAAAGGTAGCCATTTCTGTTTCAGGTTTAAAATCTGTTTTCTTTTGCTCTGACTGGAGAAGAAATTTTACCCATCCTAAAACTGAAGTAATGCACCTACATAAAAAAAACGAAAATAGTATTTGAAGTATAAATTTTTTAAATGTATGATCAAATTTATTATATTATGTTGCATTCACAGTATAATTACAAAGAAACTGAACTGCAATAACTTCTAATTGAATAATTCTGCAGCCCCCTTTTTATCATTTTCAAAATAACCAGTTACGAATACATTTTATAACCTTTAATTTCTATTTCACACTTAACTAAATATTCTGCTTTTTTTAAATAATGAAAGTAAATATGCTACTTGAATGAAAATAAAATGTAACTCATGTTTTAGTTACAAGCAAACAACAAATGTATTTTTCATCACTTTAACTGGCATGTACTGTGCACACAGCTGAAAATCAAGCAATTTTATATAACAAAGAAAGTGAAAAAGAAAATATTTAAAGGTCATTAGCAGTAATGTGCAATTGTGAGCATTTTTCTTTCTGGGATAAAAGCAATTTTTTATGAAAAAATAATTTAATTTAACGAAGGAAAAAAATCAAAATAAATTAAACGCATATTTACTTTTAACCTGTACGATCACCATTCCAAATAAAATTATGTATTCTCATATTCCAATGCAAGAGGAGCATTTTTATTTTTGATGTTAAATGGACAATTTTAATGGATATAAGACAACAAACAACTTCACATTTATTCTTTTTTTGTACAGTCAGTTTTGTTTATTTTTCAGTTGTTTGTTTACTTTTTTTTTTTTTTTTTGCAGTCTGGAAGATTTTATTTTCAAAGCTTACACACCAAGAATAAAAAGCAATTTTATGATTTTGAAGTGCACTTTTAGTGAGAGGGCTGTTTTAAACTAGCATTATGTAAGCAAACACTTGTTCCGACAGACACAATGTAACAAGGGGCTAATGAGCAAATAAAGTTGAAAAGGAAAATGGAAAAAACAAAAATTTTCTGTGTTGTAAGATGAATATTTGCAATTAAAACGTAATCAAATATACATTCTTTAACAGTTACATAAAATAAACTGTTAGTTAATCAATTAATTTTCTCTTATATTGTAACAAGGCTAAATGAAAATAACTTTATTTTCGTATGAATCAGCATTGTGATGTCACAAAAGAGCAATGAATTAAAGCTATAGCAAAGCATTAAGACTTATGTTTTACATTTCCAAAAAATAATAATAATAATAAATAAATAAACTAAATACAATTGCTTTATTAAATTAAAGCAATAAAGAAAAATAATCCTTTTGACTACTATTTTATTATTATAAGCAATAGGCATCATTTCCAAAGACAGGTTTTCTCTACAATAGCTATATTAGTATAGTTTGCATAAATTTTGTTTCAAAATAGCAATGTAGCAAGGGTGCATATAGGTTAATATATAATAGCAGAAATATATGCTAACATCAAGTAAAATTCTTTAACTGCCAGCCACAGTGAAAAGAGTACAAGACAAATCAAACTGAAGATATCTGAAAAGATTAAATTAAATTAAACTTCACTAATAAGCTTGTGTAACTGAAACAATATGAAGAAAAAAGACTTTTGACAGAGAATAGTTTATTGCAGATGCATATTGCTTACAGGTTTACAACACAGGCTGAGACCAGGTTCGTTATTTGGGCGATCAAGAGGGAGTGCTCCAAGGCCGTATCCAGAGGGGGGGCCCCCCCCCCCCCCGAAACCCGAAATGTTTTATAATGTAAAACAGAAAAAAAAAGTTTTCTTTTTTTTTTAAATTTCAAATGGCAAAAAAAAGTTTTTTTTTTCCTTTTAACTATTAAACGAGTGAAAATTTGAAGAAGTACAAAAAAAAAAAAAAAAAAAAGACAATTCAAATTCTCATTAGCTGCAAAACAAACTTGAAAACAAGACTCTCATTAGCACTTCCAGCTCTCTTTCCCAAATCAATTCAGGCTCAAGGCAAGCTACTTGTCAGTTTGATCGGCGCCCCCCCCTCCCCCATAAAACTTATAAAACTTACACCACTCAGATTCTTACCCCCTAATCGCCGGGCCCCTAGTTTCCGACTAGGCTGAGATTGCTTCTCAGCACCTGATTCAATTAAGAGGGTACTTTGTTGGTCCCCATTTATAAGCATTTGTAATCCTCGAGGGATTTTAATAGCTAAACATGTCTTCAATCAACAAGACCACACAAAAACGGATACGTTCACAGACCCTCTGCTTTGTTGGACGCTCACCAATCTTAGACAAAAGTTACTTTAAAAAAATTCCATTTACAAATGCTTAAAAACCTTGAAAACTATGTTAAATGTAGCTGTAAACCTTGAATTTTAAAGTTTCTAACACAAATGGAGGGGAGGTGGGCATCAAGTTGCGCGAAACTCAGCTCCTTGATTAAAAAAAATATTCTGCGTAATGCAAAAATCATATTCCAGCATTTTTTGTAGCATATTTTCAAAAATAATTTTTTGTGACTCACATGTTTCATTTCTGACTATTCATTAAATACCTAATTCAGTATTTTAGAAGTTACTTTGTAATTGATTCCTTTATTAATATGTTAAGCACGAGAAAAAATATTACCCTACCTGTATTCTTTTTCGTTTTCTGCAGTACTAGTGATTGAAAAAGAAATTGTCGTTATAAGTATTTTTTAATATCTATTTTTAATCTTTAAAAGATGTGTCTTTCAAAGTTTTAACAATTTCGTAAGACTGTCCAATCAACTATTAAAACGTCAGAGACTGGAAAGTGCAAATGAAATGCTTTAAAGAATTTTAACTGTTCTAGAGTCTTTGAAAATCATTAAATACCTTTTTGAAACTCCTTCAAAAGTGCTTCAATCCTATTTCTTATCAAATAATTAAACTATGAATTAACTAAATGGCCAGAATGTTACTCTCTCGTTAATTATTTTTTAAATCTCTACACTATTTCTTTTAAAGAATTTTATGTGTTTTATGCTATTGGTTATTTTATGTTACTAAGTGCTGTGTCTGTCGGTGAGTTGGGGAACTGATCAAAAACTACTATGTAACTATAGTGAAAACCGATGTAAGCAAGTGATAATGTGTTAATCTTTTCTCCTCCCTTGTCCTTCCTCTCTGTTGCTTAATGTTAATCGTTTGTTAAACTAAACATTTTTTTATGCTTTGATTAATCTTAATTTGCAAAAGAATGCAGAAAATTTATGAGATTGTTGTTTGCCTACTTTTCCAACATGTTTTTGAAGTCCCAATTGCCCCATATAAGGCCTCAAAATGCAGAATTTTAAAACTTTTTTTCAAAAATTTACCCGGGGGAGAAACCCCCGGACCCCCTAAAATTACAGATATTCTACCCCACTTAAAAAAGTTCTCATTGCATATCTCTCTATCTCCAATAAAGGTCAGTTCAAGAAAATAATAAGAATAAAGAAATGAAAAAAAAAAACACACACACACACATCAAAACATCGTGGGGGGGGGGGGTCAGCTAGAAATTAGACTCATAGCACACACAAAAATGTGTGTTTGGGCAATGTGCGAAACTGGGCCCCTCCCGAAATTTTCTTCTGGATACGGCCTTGGAGTGGTCAATTGTCTAACCCCCCCCCCCCCCTCCTGGCTTCGGGAAATTAATGTATTTACGTATAAGTGGCTGTTTTTAAGTTTTTAAGTTTGCTGTTTTTAAGTATCATAAACAGAAAGTATACCCTTTGCCACCCCCCCCCTTCCCCGCTCCTTTACTGAAAAATTCAAAATGACAGGCCTGGCTAATACACAGAAAATACAATAAACTTTGACAAATATGTTTTGCTGTGTAAGGAAAAACAGAGCTATTACTATGTTGGGGAATATTTACCTTTCAAGACCAGTATGGAGCTTTCCTTCCATTTCTTCAACAGTACGTTTTTTCTTTTGCAGACAATCTCCATGCTTTGGTGTTGAACTAGAATAGATAATAAAAAGCTATTTGATGTCATATTAATAAAAACATCATATACACTTACACTGATACAAAATTATAATTCCTTATTTATATTGTATATCCCAAAGAGTATCAATTTCTTTCATAAAGTTTTGAGAATTTGGAAAGCACACGAAAAGATTCAGGAGCATTAAAAACAAGCATTAAATTTTCACTAAAAAGCACAATTTTAAAATTTTATAATGCAGTAGACTCCCCCGACTAGTCAGTTCAAATGGGACGATGTAATTTGCTTAAGCAAAAATCTGATTAAAACAGAGAATGCAGTGTTCCGGATAGAGCATGAGACCATGAGAATCACACACTTTTAGAAAAGATCTCTTGCAAAAAAAAAATGATGCAAGATTTTCTCATGATTTTATCACATCTCCTAAATTGGATTCTTAATAACAAGCTACAGATACGACTAATGATTTTTTAACTGTCTTCCTTAGCTTTAAACTAATAATTGGTATAGTAAATATTGAATTATCTGAAAAATACAAGAAACACATAAAATTTGAATACATGGACTTGACAAAGATTGCAAATGCAAAAGTGGTACATTCTCGTACAGGAGTACAAAAACTGTACATTTCTATTTTTAAATTCATAAGTTTAAAAAAAAAAAAAAAAGTCTATTAAAGAGGAATTAATTGCAAAAAGGTAGAAGATTGAAACTTGCATTGTGTAGTATATTTTAAAGATTCATATAACATTTAACAAGCTGCAAGTAATTTAACACAAATATTTGAATATAAAAAAAAAAGACTTTGATATGATTAACTTCAATAAAATTTTTTGCAAAAAGAATATTTCCTTGATTGTTAGGAAATTGTAATACACTCAATATTTTCATCTATTGAAAGTGTTTGAATGCCATTAAGTGCCAGAGAGTTTTTAATAAATTTCACCAAAGCAAAAAATTGGAGGTAGTAATATTTTGTCCTCACACCTTGTAAGCTTTGTGGCATATAGAGTTTTGAAGAAAATTCTCCCTAAAGTTTAACACTCTCACTCTAATTTTAACAGATAGTGAGATGTTCTCACCCATTCCTCCCCCTACCCTCAAATGGGAGCCCTGGGAGAATGAATAAAATAATCATTCACTTGAAGAAAGTGCGCTTTTTAAGACTGCGTTAAAAAATAAACAATCATTTTTTAAAAAAGCATAAAGTGCTGAAATTTACTTCAAGCAAATAAGTTCCATGTAGAATGTTTTATGAGAGAAAGAGCAGATTGAAAACCAACCTATAGTCAAAGACAAATTATAGACAGGCAAACAACTAGCAATAATGAAGAGCACACTTCTCACTTTGAACTTATAAATAAATTATTATTTTAACTATGCAACATTTAAGCACTGATAGAGATAAAGAAGAAACTCCTACAAATGACAGTTTTTACTAAAACTTATTACAGGAATTTTAGATTCTTCTGATTAATACACTCAAAAATATTCACTAGACTCAAAAATAAGCCTTAAGGTATAAATTGTTTGCATCCACACTTCCAGGTAATTAGGGTATCTCATGCACTAGCCATTTTTTCTCCCTTTAATATCCAAGTGCAATCCTGAAATAGTTATTGCATTTCTGATATTAAACCAATTATCAAAATCACCAGGTAAGTAATTTGTATTTTCTTGAATGTCTTACATGTCTGTCAAATGGTACATTGATAACTAAGCACTTAGTAATCTAAACAAAAAGTTGAAACATCAGAAAAGAATTAGTGTTGTCTTACATGACAAGAGGAACAACAGTGTCAGCAAACTGCTTTTCAAACAAATGATAAATTGCATTGCACTGGCGGATGACATCAAAAAAATATATTTCTGGTGGAGATTTGGGTTCTGCTAATGGAATAGCTGTAACAAAAAATATTGATTATTAAGTTCAATAAAAACTTCAAACATACATAATGTACAGAAACTGAACACTATTTAAAAAAAAAAAAGTTAACCCATTTATGCCCAAGTTTTTTTCAACAATTTTTTTCAATTTTTATCTGCTTAAAACTCTTACTTGGATTGGTTTACATACATTTTAGGCGTAAAATAGATTGCCGTTGCCGTATTTATTAAGTTATTTAACGTCCTGTTTATGAGGTAATTTGCAGCTACGTGCGCAAAATACGAACTTATTTGACTTTATTTTAGCAAAGTTACATTACAGAAGGCATCTCTGATCAATTTTAAGCAAATCATTTTAAAATAGTTAAGCTTTATGAAAAGTAAGTTCACAAAAAAAAAACTTACTTTCTGTGGCTACCCATGCTGGATTGTTGCTTGACTGATTTGTCTGAAAATAGCTGTCAATAAATAAACTCTGACGTCCAAATAATGGCTCTAACTGGTTTTCTCAAGAAGAAGGACTATTTAGCTTGTGAAAAACAGCTTTAGTAAAATGATATACCCTTTACAGATTTTTGTATGCAGTAACTAACAAGCGTCCCGTTTTTAGGCTACTGGGCATAAATGGGTTAATGAGAAATAATTTGGGGACAATATTATTCTAACTTACCTAATAAACCAAGCTCTAAAGCATAAGAAACATGCTCTTGAAATAAATAATGTAATAATATATCAAATAACATAACAGCATTTCCAGGTAATTCGGACAGCTGCTTTGACAACTAAAAAAAAAAAAAAATACTATGTGAAGTCAAAAAATTATTTCTTACAACTTCATGTTTAATAACGTTTCATTTTTAACTGAACATACCAACTGGCATCTATTAAAGGCTCTTTTACAATCTTGTAAAACATTCATAGCAACTTCTTCAGACAAAAATGTTTCGCCACCATAATTATCAACAACAGGGCTTATTATGTTTGTCCTAGATCCTATTCTCGCTTGAATATCCCTCCGAAGATCATGAATGCTAATACGATTTCAAAAAAAAGAAAAGAAATTTTATGTTAAAAACAGTAAAGGAATGCGAACATATTTTTAAAAATCATTAATTTTTAAAAAGTACTTGCTATAACTAGGAAAAAGATGATTCAACAACATCAAAAATTTACGTTCAATATTATTTTTGAAAGGATGGAAAGCAACAAGACAACAACATCCAGTAATGTAACAGACAGGTTCCTAGAAAATATTGCATAGTGTGAAAGTTACACGAAACACAGAACCAGCATGGGAAATTTAAATTCAATGAGCTGATTTATTTTTTTACACAACTTTTTTTTTCTTATTCTTTGATATTAAAGTATGCATAATACAACACTTAACGAAGAAAAAAAACATTTTTTATTGAATGTAACCTTGGAATGTCTTCTAATATATCAGCACGGTATGCAAAAATTCTTTAGGTAGAAAACTAAAATTAATGCTTAAAGTATACAGAATTAGTTTTCATTTTATTAACATCAATAAATAACACGAGCCTTTAAAAAAATTTCACTTACCCTCCAAAGTGGATTTGCTTCTTCTGATGGTTTTTAGAGTTGTAATACATATTTAATGTGCTTTCACATTTGTCTTTCAAACACCGAGATTCAATGGCAATGTAATTTTCTAAATACTTAGCAAATACATTTTTTGGTAATTTATTTAAAAGTGATGGATCAGTCCCAATTTTACATGCTATTAAATCTTGATTTAGCTTCACAGTCCTAAAAAATAATTTCAAAAAGTACATATATTATTGCTAAGCATTTCAAACAAATCAACAAACAGTTTGAAATAATTTTTTTTTTTGTACCTAAAAAATGCAGATACACGACCACAATTTAACATTTAGTCGTCATTTTTAAAATTTGTCCAATATGGAGCAAAAGCAGACCTTGAAGTTTACTTGATTCTCATTCTTCTGATATTTTTATCTGTAAGTATTTACTATTACACATTTTAAGCAAAAGAAAAATTATTTGTATTGCTTAAAGTTCAAATACAAATTACATTAAAATGTCTATGATAAGAAATCTCCTGACTTTTATTAGCAAGCATAAGCAATTTCTCAAGTTTTTTTTTTTTTTTCTTTTTTTGAGCAATACCAAATTGCTATTATCTTCATTTTAGACCTTAGATGTCGTAAAGTCCCTTTTTCAGATTGGCCCCGCAGTCTACAACTGGGTGGGTGCACAGTGCTCCTCCTCCCGGGACATCCACTGTCCCTGCTCATTCAGGTGGTGGCGTCCATGTCCTGCACACACACACACACCAATCGCAATTTTTCATTGCAAAAAACATAATTTGAATTCAAAATTCAACTTTTTTTTAAACTTTTTTTCCTTTACTTCCTAATAGCTGAAAAAGGAAAATAATAAATCTAGTTTCTTATTCTTGATTTTTTAACTATCAAAAGGCTGAAAATTTGAAGAAATACAGAAAAATTAAGCAATTCAAATTCTCATTAACTGCAAAACATATTTGAAAACAATATTTTTTTTCAACTGTGATTACTCAAATTACAAGAGATTCATTAGGATTTGAATGTCGTAATTTATAAAACCAGTATTTTTTAACAAAGAATAGTAGAAATATAGATAAATATACCTTGAATATAGTCTTTCAAACTTCTCTAAATATCTCTCTGGATCTCCACAGTCTGTTAATTCATGTTTGATGTGCTCCTATCAAAATTATAACAACATTTTTGAAAAATTCTACACCTTCAAAAAATCAAACCATATATAAATAAAAACACCAAAAACAATAAATGACTGCAAATAATTTGACAATCTTCAGATGAATCATAACCGTTCATACCTAAATAAAATTAAAGATGATATACACTGAAGTGACAAAAGTCATGGGATAGCAATATGCAAATTTTCAGATGGCAGTAGCATCGCATAGAACAGGTATAAATGCGCAGTGCTTTTACAGAGCTTTCATTTCTGTTCAAGTTATTCATGTGAAGAGGTTTTAACGTGATGATGACCGCACGACGTGAATTAACAGACTTTGAACGCGGAATGTTAGTTGGAGCTAGACGCATGGGTCACGCCATTTCGGAAATCGTTAGAGAATTCAACATTCCCAGATCCACTGTGTCAAGAGTGTGCCGAGAGTATGAAATTTCAGGCATAACATCCCACCATGGACAGCGCAGTGGTCGACCGCCTGCACTTAAAGATCGAGACCGGCGACGTCTGCAAAGAGTCGTAAATTCTAACAGACAAGCAACACTGCGTCAAATCACCGTAGAAATCAATGTGGGACGTACAATGGACGTGTCTGCTAGAACTGTGCGGAGAAATTTGGATTTCTTGGGCTATTCCAGCAGAAGACCGACTCGAGTGCCTTTACTGACAGAACGACATCGCTTGCAGCGACTCTCGTGGGCACGTGAGCATATCGGTTGGTCCCTAGATGAATGGAAAACCGTGGCCTGGTCCGATGAGTCACGATTTCAGCTGGTAAGAGCCGATTGTAGGGTTCGAGTGTGGCGCAGACCCCACGAAGCCATGGACCCAAACTGTCAGCAAGGCACTGTTCAAGCTGGTGGTAGCTCCGTAATGGTGTGGGCTGTTTTTTCATGGCATGGACTTGGTCCTCTAGTGCGACTGGACCGAACATTGACTGGAAATGCTTATGTGCAGCTACTTGGAGATCACTTGCAGCCATTCATGGACTTCATGTACCCAAACAACGATGGGATTTTTATGGATGACAATGCGCCATGTCACCGGGCCACAACTGTTCGCAATTGGTTTGAAGAAAATTCTGGACAATTCCAACGAATGATTTGGCCACCTAGATCGCCCGACATGAATCCCATTGAGCATTTATGGGACACCATCGAGAGGTCTGTTCGTGCCCAAAATCCTGCCCCATCAACGCTTTCACAATTATGGACGTCTATCGAGACAGCATGGCTCAATATTCCTGCAGAAGACTTCCAACGACTTGTTGAGTCCATGCCACGTCGAGTTGTTGCACTTCGCCGGGCAAAAGGAGGGCCGACACGATATTAAGAGGTATCCCATGACTTTTGTCACTTCAGTGTAAGTAGTTTGAGATATGTTATGAACATATATACTGACAAATGTTCAGAAACTTAACCCAAAATGATTTTGAAAAGCCGAACTTTCTTACTGAATATTAAAAATAGTTAACCGTTTGCTTGGTCATGTGTGAAAATTGAAAATACATTTGCCTTCAGAAGGTTCTAAAATATTATCCACACATGTGATTTTAGTGGGATTAAAAAACTTTTAAAATCAAAATCTTGTTTTCTTTTTTTTTTTTTTAGTTTGCTTTTATTGACATTAATAATCTTATCCCCATCACTCACTAACAAAAAATCTCGTTATGCAACAAAGCACTTCAGTCAGCATAAAAATTTTCTACTTTCCATGTTACATGCTGAAGCACAAGCTAAGAAAAAACATGCAACATTTAGTGATTGCAATGACGGTGTTCCAAAGTATTTTGTGATTGTGTAATACCGATATTAGCTAAGGTAAAATACTTGTACTTTGGTTAAAAAAACCTATTTAAAGAGTTTTCAAAAAAATTAATTTAGATATCTACTTTCATTTTAAATACACATTCCTTTTCGATGAGACAGCTCCAAAACCAATCTATTAATATAAAAAAATTAAGCTTCCAGAAGAAGCATGAATAAAATATCAATAAATATAAGTAGATAAAAGAATACAAAATATTTTCATGAATAATAGTGTGATGAATCGTATTTTCATGCATTTATGTGCACCTTGTTTCAATTTTTTTCACTTAACTGATAACTTAATTGCCTTTTTGTAAAAGTTATTTCCAGTATAATTTTAAATAAATTTGTGTTATAAATAATTCATTCACAGCACAAATGCAAAAGATAATCACTTGTGTGAAAACAGTTCTTTTACATGACTGGGGAAAAGGTTGATTAGCATTCGGATTTCGGATATGTGTTACACTTTGCAATCTACTAAGTATTTAAAATCTTGATAAATTCACTTTTAAGTACTTATATAAACTTTAAGCTAATTTTATGATTGTAGTTTAAAAAATTGCTTCCAAACTCTGTATTTCTTTTATAGCCACCCTGCATATTATACCTACATATATACCTTTGACATAAATATCAGGGCAACCAAACCAGAATCGATAAAATGTAACAGTAAACAGAAGAAGAAACCACTAAATATAATGTCATTTTATAGACAACTAGCGGTACCCGCACGGCTTTGCCCGTGGTATAAAATTAAAAGTTCATTTGTAAAAAAATGATATAGCAGAAAAAAATACTCTATTTTAGTTATAATTCAAATATAATTCCTTCTAAGTATGATATAAAAATTTGGTATGGACCCTACACTACTTCCTTTTACGTGTAAATTTCTTAGTAGATGCCTTAAGTGCTAAAATAGTGCTTGAAGTGAGTAAGATAACAATTCAAACATTTGCATCCCTAGTTTGCCACAAAACAAAGCAAAAAAATGTTTTACAATGATTAATCTCCTAAATATCGCCGATTTTAACATCATTCAGTAGATTTTTCGCAAAATATCGCCAATAGCGCCAAATTGAACCCAAAAAAAATTTTTTTTTCGCTAAATTTATTGCCAACTTGGCGATATGTCGCCAAATTGGCGTCAAACACTTGGTGACCAAAAGCTTGGCGAGATATCGCCAAGTGGTCGCGCCAATTCATATCACTTTGGTCTGCATTGAAAGCCCTGATTACCCCATAAAAGGGGTAAATCACCCCCTTGGGGACATTTGAATGCAACCCCAAAGATAGGTGCACAAAAATAAGCCAAAAGAAAAAATAAGAAAAATTTTGTTGCTCACAGAAACCAACAGAAATCTTACCAAAGTTTAAAAGAAGAAGAAAGTTTTCTTTCCTAACTTCAAAAACAAAATAATACATTTTCCGAAATGACATACTTTAGAAAGAACGTTGCAATATCGCAATAAAATAGAAGTAAATATACTGAAATAGAATTGAATGCCAAATTGTAAAAAAGTCGCCAAAAAAATAATTTTTAATATTGTCTTTCATTATTTATTAAATGCAATTATTGCTGCAAATTACAGTCCAACAATAAATAATCACATTGCAAAAGTATATTTGGAGCAATTTTTTCTTTTAAACTCAACTGATCCTAAAAATTTTAAGTATTAGTCATAGAAATTTCGTGCATTATTCTTCACAATGATAATAAAAACAATAAACATCGACAAAGATCAACCAGCAAACGATAAATTAAAAGCTAAATTCGTTCACTCAAGCCATTTGCTGCAATTTATATTGAAATAAATTAATAATGAAGTAAAATATGTTTTGCAGACGATAAATTTAGAATGGTATCCTGTATTTTAAGGAAAGGACTCGATTTCTCATTTGATTGACAGGTGCCATCTTATCACGGTTTTTAATATTTCATTTGACTAATTTTAATAAGGCTTGGAGTTTGGATTGTTACAAAAACAAATACATTTTTAAAATTATTAAGGGAAAAAGAACGAAATAAAAACGTAACCATGGTAACAACATGAAAAGTTGATTTCCGTTGATAAAATAATTCATTTCATCTCTATTTTCAAACAAATTTTATTCACGAGCAAAGCCATTTTAGAATCGTTTGGCTTGCTTTACTGAAGGTAAGCCTTGAATTTCGGGATTCTAAAAACAATTGTTACAGCTCTCCTGATAATCGTAGAAACTTCGAAAAAACGTCATTTTGTGCAGAAAATTTCAAGCTTTCGAATGACATAAGACTTGAAAATGTGTATGGAATATTTCTTCCCTATTTTATCGAATTTCCTCTAAGAATTCGAATAGAAAAAGAACGAAATGGAATGTTCGAAAAATCGCTTCGAGGTGCAAAACTACATGCTACAAACTAATTTTGTGCCAAGTGGCATGAAAATCGACCGAACGGTTTTGGCGCTACGCGCGTGACAGACAGACAGAAAGAAAGAAGGACAGACAGAACCACCTTCAGCTTTATTATTAGTAGAGACTACACTTGGTATATATAAATTATTTTTTACAACAAAGGACAAAACTCTTTGTAAGTAAAAAAAGTATATTTATGTACAAAAAGTTTAAGTACAAGAGGACATTGGTTAGTAGTACTTAAAACTGTGAATTAGTTACCTGTAGTTTTTGATAAAATATGTTGAGAATATATTTTGACATAACTTGCTCAGGATTTGCAAACACTTCCTGCATTACAGAAAGAGCTTCCACACATGAAGGCACTATTCTGGTTAAAATATCACCACTAGATGGCAAACTCTAGAAAGTGGACATTGAAAATACATTAATTTAAAACAAATTTGTTCATAACAAGGATAACACAAATGCTGTATTACTATATGCCTGCTATTGAAGTCTTCAAAGCAATAATAAGCTAACCAGGCCCGGATTTTTAAATTTTAGGACCCCCTGCAACGAAATATGTCCCAACTCCACTCGCAACCCCCTCCTCCCCCTTAAAAAAAAGAGTGAACATAAAAATGGTAGTTTTATCTTAAATATTCATTTTCATTCCTTCTTTTTTTTCTGTTCTGTACTTTATTTTTTATTTTTTTTTTGACTTTATTGTTTTAAGTTCACTATTTTATTTTCTTTTGAAAGTGTTATTTAATATTTTTTCACTTTTGAGAAGGTTTGAATTAATAAAATCCGGATTTCTCTCTCTCTCCCACATTTTACATAAATATTTCGTTTTTTTGAAAATTGATTTTTCCTCATTTTAAATGAAACTTAAGTACAAAATTGGTGTATAAGCTTTTTTACATTCAATACTGCTGTTTTTTTTTTTTTTCTTCGTCATTTTGGGTCAGTAGAAAGTTTTTTTTCTTTTTATATTTTTGTAAATATTGGTAGATATTATGTTACAATTACATTTTTTAACAGTGATGACATTCAATACAACGTATTGAATAAAGACAGATTTAAAAAATTTCAGCCCTCTTTTTATGGAACAAACTTGATAAATCTGCAGGGAGCGTGGAATATTGGCAGTGATGATAACCAGAGACTATGACATAGATGTGTCAAAGGAATTTTTTCAAACATATATATATTACAAGTGCCCCCCCCCCCCCTTGCACACACTAAGCCACTAAGCACAAATTTGGAATCAGCTATAATACATAAAAATATTTATACTTTTGCATTTTATCATAAAAACAATAACCTTTTTAATGAATTCAGACATGAAATTTGGAGTTTTTTAGGAAAAGGATAAAAATAACAAGACCAGCATAGCACTGCGTACAAAACATTGCAAAATTACTTATAAATTGCAGGGCATAAAGTTGTTCTGTGGTAAAGAATCAGTTTATAATAAACATAAAATGAATTTAATATAATTGCTAAAACTTTTATATGAATAATACTAGCATCAAAGATGTGGAAACAAATTTATATTACGCTGAAATATACAGATGGCTAAAATTAATAAGAAATACTTCATACCACTTGTCTTTCTTCAATAAAAGCATCAATACATTCAGAGTACCCCTAGAAGAAAAAATAATATATACGTATGCAATCTATTTTCAAGCATAAAAAGTCTATTATAATATACATGAAAAATAAGAGAAAGTGAGAATTTCTAAAGATAGTTCTTGAATTATTTTTTAGGTTGCACAAATATTATTTGCTAACAATATTATACAATGCATAAATTTAGAAGATACAATCTAATAGACCTAAAAAGCATATTGCACTGCTAGTTGACTTTTGAATTTGGATTCCAAAAAGGAAATCTGAAGAAGTATCTAATCATTTAGATCTCAATTTGTTGATGCCAAATGCGAAAAAAGGTGTAAAAGCTTTGTGAAAATAAATACATTCAATTGCAAATAAGGATGTTACGTCTTAAAATTAGAATAGAAATTTTATTCACAGAAATCTAAAATGAGAATAACAGTTTAGGTTAAGAAGAACATGCAAGGCACCAAGGCACATAGAATGAACCTATTACCTTTTTCAGTAAATTATACTATATTAGTTACTCAAAACCAGTGACAGATTTAGGAGAGCGGGGTTGCAAGTGCAACCATCTCAACTATGATACGTATTCAGGGAAACGAAAACATAGAATTTTAAAATTTATTTTAGATAATTACATTTTTTAATGACATTACCTTAGTTTGTTGACTTAATACATTAACTACAATCATTTAGGACAGCTTCATATTTTTTAAGTATGTAGTTAACTTCAAAACAAACTGTAGAAAACTCAATGCTGCTCTCTACATTATTCTTTTAATACAAATGTGATGGCTAGCAATAAGCTCTAGGCCAAACTAGGCTGATCCTATTCAATTTATAGTCCCCAAGAAAGATCAATAGCCCTCTTAAAGCTACCTACTCTTTTGCTCCTTACCGCCTCTTCTGGTACACTGTTATAAGTTCCCATTATCCTGCTAAAATAGTAATTTTTCCTACTTTCCTAGTTAATCTGAGATTTAAACAGCTTAAAACAATGACCCCTTATTCTGATTTCCATGCAAAAGTGTAACCCATTTCCGTCTTTCATTTCGATAAGTTTAAACAACTGAATATCATCACCTCTGATTCTCCTTATCTCAAGACTATACATAGCGTTAAATGGCAGAAATTTTATTCTAAAAAATAAATAGATAAAGTTTAACTGACACAACTAATGAAAAGAAGAAAACAAATGTTCAAACAAACAAGCATAAAATGTTGACTGAAAAGTGCATTTATATGATGCAAAAGTCTTCAAGATATGATTAATTTTTGAGATGAATTTTCTATCAAGTATTTTTTATGCTTATAATTGAGAACATTACTAAAAACTTACTTTAGCATTAGATAAAATGCTAGCTATTTCCTTCATCCTGGCAAAATTACCCAACTGATGACATCTAACAAATTCGTTGATCAATTGCCGTTCAATTTCATCATACTTCTTGGCAATTCTCTGGCGAGCTTTTTCAAATTTGGGCCTATAGGATTTCAAAAAGCGTCTTTATATTTCATGCAGTAAAAAAAAAAAGTCATCTTCCTAAAAATATTAAAAAAAAAAAAAAAAAATACCAGTCCAAACTTACTAAAAATAAAAATCAATGCACAGATTCAATGTCCTTAGGTATCACCAGTCCAACAGAATATCAACAAAATAATTAAGTTTAAGCTGTTTTAGTTAAATACTCATAAAATTCTACACATAAAAACATAATTTGTAAACAACTGTGCAAAGAATTAAACATCAAACAAGAGTACATAAATATTTTTTTCAGCGAATTCAAACACTTTTTTTAATTACTAAGTACAGTTAATTTATCATAATCATCATAACCTAAAATAACTTTCCACAAATAATGCGCAATACTACCTGAAAAGAACAAAAACAGCGAATGAAGTTCTTTGGCCACTTTTAAAGTTATCATTTTAGGATCGAATGAAATGTTTTGCATTTCAGCTATATCTTTGTCTCAAATTTATAAAACAATTAAAATATATTTTATGCCTAAAATGTCTTTAAAAAGTTTACTAGCACAAAATATGTTAAGGCCTTAGGCTTAATCATTCATGGAGTATTTTGAATTAATTCTCAAAAGAAAAAAAGGGAAATCAGATTTAAGGTACACAATTTTCAAAAACAGAAACTTTTTAACGTTGCAAGTTATTTAGCACACAATCTGGAAAGGAGGCCATGTAATTAAATGTGGATACTATGAGTCACTCATATCAGTGATTGCCACAAAAATTTTCTTTGATTTTGAATGAAGAAATTTTTTTTTACACAAGATTAAATAACAACACACAAGATTCCAATCTGTATTTCCAAAGGACCTTTCTGCGGAAAAACAATGAGCAGAAATTAATGTTCCTTCAAGAAAATATAAATGCTGCAAATCATTTAAGCTAAAAGTTTTACAGCACCAGCATTTGATTTATAGTATAAGATTAATAACAAACATGCATTAAAGTAATCATTCACATATAGTCAATATTTTAAAATGATGAATATAATTCAGTAAAGTACAAGTTTTAAGTTTTGTTTTCTCAATGAAATTTCTGTAACAAAAACATTTGAAAAGATCAATGGGCTTTCAACAATGATGACATATACCAAAATAAATAGTAAACTCATGGATTTTACACACAATAATACTTTCACGTAGTGGCACTACTGATTGAGAATTTTTCATGAAAAAAAATCATTTAGCATAACTCTAAACGCTTTGCATTCACCTGAAAGTGCACCATGAAACCTTTTTTTTAGTTAAAGCTGCTTCTTGGTTTGGTTTCATCAAAGCAACTTGCTATAAATTCAGAAAACATTCAACAAAAATACTTTGGGCATTGCCTTGAGAGCTGGAAAATTGTTTAAAGATATACATAAACGTCACAAGGGATTTGTTCAAGGGAGAAGTTTTACATACTGGCAGATAAATTGATTCTTTTTTTCCTTTATGACAGCATTTACATACTTTTCAATCACTATAAACAGTGTCCTAGTTGGAAAAGGGGAAATGGTGTTCAACATAATAAACCACCTTTTCTTTTTTTGTTGAGTTCCACTAAACTCCAAGATAAATTCTCCAAATATTTTTTCCTTAACTACAGCACTGGTGATGAAAAAATTAAACAAAAGAAGTTTAAAAAGTTTTTTACATTAGTTGAAAACAAACATAGTAAGCATTTTTGAAATTCAAAATTACTTTTAAATGTATAATATATAAAATGTCTTTAAACTTTTAAGCTTTTCCAACAAATAAACAACGGGTACAGTTAAAGGCGAATTTGACTTTAAAAAGAGGAATAAAGTATTCTTAGGGTTATTGCTTTCAGGATGAAAAGTAAAAACAAATGCCTTTTTAATTACTTACGTACAAGAAAGGAAGTAACAAAAGATCAAGAATTAACTCTCTTTTTCCCTCCATAGAAGGTAATAAACAACATGGTACACAAAATATTTAAACTCTAAATTAAAGAAGATAAAATTAAGCATGACCCTAACATAACTTTAATTCAATTTGAAAATTTCACATATAGATATAAATACAAAATAAACATATTATTTATTACAAAAAACGTACTTTCCAGATGGCAATTCTTGGGCAATGAGATGAAGTTTCTGAATAATATCTGCTGCTTCAAAAAGCTGAAAATAACACAAGTCAAAAGTGAAAATACCCACACATGAAAAAAACAAATGAACAACAATACTTTATTTCCAAATTCTGCAATATTTCCACTGAAGTATTAACAGCTAAATACATTTTATTGTGCTAAAATATTTTTAGCTAGCAGTATGAAAATATACACAGATTTTATATAAAGTTATTTTCCTGTAGCTCGGCTACAGTAATTCCACATTAATGAGCCCTAATTTCGTAATTTTTAGTTTTAGTAATAATAATTAGTAATTTTTAGGTTTATTTAGCTCTTACTACCGAGCTAAAATAAAAATCGAGCACTTTGCACCAGGCATTTATAAAGAAACTTTGATTAAAAACAGAAAAGGAAAAAATGAATTTTTTGTTATTTCTGTTTCAAAATAAGTATAAATTAATAACGTAACACACTACAAGGAAAAAATGTCTATCTTAAACTATTTAAACTGAAAAAAAAATTAATTAGTTAAAAATGAAAATATATTTTCACATAAGAAAAGGTCAAGAGGAGCAAAAATTGCACTAAAAGAAGTAATATTTTACGAGATTTTTAATTGCATGTGAGTCTTAAGATTCGTATATGTTGCCCCACTGACATTTCTAAGAGTAACGCATTTAGGATTGTTAAGGTTACAATTGTTACAGTCTAAGGTTAAGGTTCAAACTTTCTTTGGTCAATGCTCTATGAATGGTTTGTTTAGTCAGCACATTAGCCAAGGGCGGATCCAGCTTCTGGTTAAGAAGGGGGTCATTTTTGGAAAGGAGGGGGGTCAAAGTGCAATTTTTGTGCAAAAATGAGGGGTTTTGGCAATTTTTTCGAAAAAAAAGTCCCAAAAATGCAATTTTTTGCTGTATTTGGTCAGTTAAGGGGGGGGGTCATGACCCCCCCTCTGGATCCGCGCCTGACATTAGCTATACATACCTCAGTGACACAAACATGAATTATACTATTTACATTAAAAAAATATTTATATAAAGAATTCCTACAGATATACCTTGTCAGGATCATTTAGCACACCACCGGTCTCAGGTTCAGGACTAAGAAGTTCAGCAAAATGATTCATCAGTTTTTGGGCTTCTACTGCACGAGCTCGTGGGGTATTAACACTTTCCAGCTGATCGCCAAGGTGGACGACTTTAGTTGCAACAAAATCAATCCTTTCATCAAGTTCATGAAAAGTCTCATAAGCTGTCTATAAGAAATTCAAAATATGTTTTGTCTTAGCCTAGAGTTTTACAGGTATTTAACTGAGAATATTTTTTAACATAAAAAGTGACTACTAGCAAGTCTCTGGACACAGCTTAGCAAGTCTTAGTCAATTTGCCAATACAAATAAAGAGGCATGTTTAAACTAGTCACCCTGTTATAAGAAAAAACTTTCTGGAAAACTATTAAAAGCAGTCTCATAATGTAGTATTTTAGCCTGATTTTAAGAACCAAAAATTGTAATGAAATAATACAATAGCCTCAGACTGTTTTCAGTGGGAAAAATTTAGTACAATCCCAGTATTCATTTTAATAAGTTTAAACAATTGAATGCCTTCTCCAACTTTTCTTGCTCCAGATTGAACAGAGAGAGCTTTTTAAGTCCATAATAATCACAATCTAAAATTACAAAATCACTTATGAAGTAGACATTCTTTGAACCTTTTCCAATAAGGTAGTGCTTCTTTCCTTTATCTCTTTTCTTGAGGTAAGAACACCAAAACTGAAAAGCATACTTCAAATGAAGTCTACCAAAGCTCTGTTTAATGGCAGAATTTTTTTAAGGATTATTCATAATAGAGCCACTGATAAATCTAAGCAGTCTCTTCATTTTGCAACTTAAAATGCACAATTTTGGTATTATCGATAAAAACCTCAATAATTCCTAAAAATTCATCTACGAACATCATTAAATATAGTAAACAACAATGGGCCTAAAATAAAACATCGTGAAATACCACTTCAGACATTGATCAACTAAGAATAAATATTTGTTTTCTCTCAGACAGAAAATAAATAGCTCAAATTAAAGAAAATTACTGCTAAGAGAAACAACATGTGGTAGTTTTTGACTGTCAGTTTAAATGTCACCTAAATATTTTCCGCTATGTAAAACTGATGACCTTATAAAAAAATGAAACAAATTGATAATACAGGAGCAATGGCTACTAAAACTCATACTGTAAGCCACTCAATAGATGATAAATCTATAGAAAATTCAGTCTTGATTTTGATCAGTTTTAAAAATTTTATAAACCATTAAAGTTGGACACACAATCTATGCTTCCGTGCCTCAGATTTACTTTCTTTAAAACAACATAATATTAGGCATTTTGAAAATCAAAAATTACAGTTATACATCAAATGGTGTCTTAAAATGAAGCCCAATAAACTTGTATCATTTTTAATTTCTTACTGCATTTATAATTAAATACTCTTGGATCAGGAAGGAAAACTATATCTCCCGACAGTGGACTGTAATTAGATGATGACTGCAATGAAGAGTCATTGATAATATAACATTGTTTATTTATATAAGAGAATGTGATACTGTTGTATCTAAGTAAATCTTAACAGGAGTGGGCCTTTGGCTCTTTCCGTTTGCGTATCCGAGGAGCAACTCCCGGAGGAGCAGCATAGAGGGGCTTCCCAGGAGCGGCTACTTATCGCTCGGGGGAGAGTACGCAAGGTCTTAACAGTAATATATAAGATTGTGCAGAGAATTGCTAAATAATGTTGAGTTGAATACGAGTATTGCATGACTTTTGAACAGCATATTTGCTATGATTGAAAAGAATACACATCGTAAATTTTAGTATGAAAAATAGGAGAAAGACAGTAAGACTGTGCATACAAAATATTTTAAAGGCTTTTTAATGAAATTACACTTGCTTCAACATTTAACTTGATGACATTTGAAAACTTATAATCAAAACAATCACAGAATTTTGATTAAGCATTTTGAGATTAAGATTCAAATGAGAACAAACAAATTTTAACTATTAGCATTTTAACAATAGTTTAATAACATTTAAAAGGGGGAAAATCCGACAGATGCAAAAACATTGCATTTTTGTCAGAAATATGAAAGTGGAAAATAAAAAGACCTTTTTAAATGAATAAACTAAATCTCATTATGAAGAATAATATTAATAACTACTGATACAGTAGTTAAAATTTTTAGGTGAATTGAAAACATGGAAAATCTGACTTGTGGTAATTTTTTACAAAATTTTATTATTTTTTGTCTTGTTCAATCTTTTGAGAGTTTGCAGCAGTTTTTACTTCCTTTTACATAGTAAAGGAAGTATTGTGATCGCGAAAAAAAAAAATCACTCAAATTTGAGTCTAAATTTTGATTTTGCTCACCCTCGAATGAATGTTCAGTAGTTTTTTCGACCTGTGAGCACGTGCATATGTACCTACCAACATATAAGCAGCCGAAAAATTCTTTTCAACCACACCCGAGTTAATTACGACGAGTTTTCTCGTGACGTCTGTACGTATGTGCGGATGTATGTGAGTATGTGGCTCGCATAACTCAAAAACTATATACTGTAGAAACTTCTAGCTTGGTATGTAGGCTCTGAGTATGATCTAGTTGTGCACCTCCCCTTGTGGTTGCATTTGAATGTTCCCAAGGGGGTGTTTTGCCCCTTTTTTGGGGTAAATCTGTTAATTTCAATGCAGACTCAAGTGATATGAATTGGCGCGACCACTTGGCGATATGTCGCCAAGCTTTTGGTCGCCAAGTGTTTGATGCCAACTTGGCGACATATCGCCAAGTTGGCGACAAATTTGGCGAAAAAATTTTTTTTTTAATTTGGGTTCAACTTGGCGCTATTGGCGATATTTTGCGAAAAATTCACTGAATGATATTAAAATCAGCAAAAAATATTTAGAAAATTAACCACTGTTAAACATTTTTTGCATTGTTTCGTGGCAGATTAGGGGAGTAAATATTTGAATTGTTACCTTGCTCACTCCAAGCACTTTTTTTGACACTTAAGGCAACTACTAAGAAATTTACACGTAAAAGGAAGTAGTGTGGGGCCCATACCAAATTTTTTTTTAATAATTTCAGCTATATTATTTTTTAAATCATAAAAAAATTATTTTTAATACAAAAATTAGAAAACAAAATAAAGGGACAACTCTTATGATAAACAATGGATTCTGCAGGTATGAAGCAGTCACATTAGCTGTACTGCTATGTCTTTTTATTATTGTTGTTATTATAACTAATTTCGACGCAACAGATTTTAATTAAAGTAAAATCAATATAAGCATGAGCACAGAGAAATAAAAAATATTAAGATTAGGAAAATAGGAAGAAAATACAAAAGTAATTCATTTTAGACAATTACCTTGTTTTTTTCTATAAGTTCTTTGATTTTTTCCCAATGAGCTTTCTCTTCTTCCCGACATATCATTTCCAAGCATCCACATTGCCGCTGTTTCGTATCGTAACTCAAATGAAGATGTTGGATGGCTTGCTCAAATGCTTTATGCAAAGCAGCTGGATCAAATCCGTCATTATCACTCTGAATTCCTCCTATTCTCCAAGACAATCTTTCAACGTAATCTTCAGGATCAAAAGGCTCATCAGAAAATAGCTAATCAGATAGAAAATACTTATTTATAATTTTGACAAAATAAGAAAAAAATCTAAAATTCAAAATAATTAAAATGTGAAGAAAACACAAATGAAATTAAGTCAACTCTCAAATCTGCTATCTTAAAATCCTTAATTGTATGAAATCTGCACAAGATCTGAAACGTAAACAATGAAATTGACAAATTATGTTTAGTAAGAATTCAAAATAAAAATGAATAGTAACTGTTAAAAAGGTGGAATAAACTTTTAGTTTGAGGGAAAATGTGCACAAATACAATTTAAAATAAAATCTATGATAATTATTGTTAGGCTAGTATTTTCTGTGGCTATATGACAGGTTTCGGTGTTACTAGCCTGCTTTTTTTATTTGCTTTTAATTAATAAATTGTTTTGAAGGCTGATTTCATTATTCACATTTTATCTCAGCAGCATTATTAAGTTTTTGGGAGAATATACAATGGAGCCTTCTTAATGGAATAGCCAATTTGCCACGAAAACTTATTCTAATAAATGGAATTCTATAATGCAGGATCAAAATGTCAAATTGCAACAGTTTGAAAGAAAAAATCTCAAGCAAATAAAAATCTTTTTAGAAAGCCTTTTTAGGTTATCTTTTCTTTATCTGTAGCAGTTTTTTTGAAAATATTGATGATATTTCACAATATGATATTGTAAAATGTGTAAAGAAATCAATGACCGGAAATAAGCGAATTGTGAAATTGTTTAGTCTCAAACTGTGCGGACTTGAGAGATTCAACAGCAGACCCATCACTTAAAAGGAGTCTATTTATCCCTGGCTTTAAGAAATTAATGCATTTACAACCAACTGGAATATTTTTTTTTGAAAACTAGTTTGCTTTTGGAAATTTGCTTAAAATAATGCAAATTTGACTCAACATTTTACAAATGTTCTTGAATAAATCATTTTTTCCCCCATCAGGCTGCATGCCAGAAAAAAATGAGATTGATCAGCATGCCGGGAAATATCGAATTTTCTAATATGGTAGATAGTTCAAGGTTTATTGTGCAACAAAATGAAAGTAAATTTTTTCCGTTTCAAGAGCAAAGCAAACTACTGCAAGAGAAAAAAATAAATTCCCAAAGTAACCACTTTTTCAACAACTAACTAATAAATTTCACAATGATGAAAATAATTGGGGTAGTTTGACGGAGCGTTATCTTAAAATATTTAATTAATATTTTAAATGAACTAAGCCACTTAATAGTTCTAATAAACTGATCCATACTGCTGTTCTAATCACAAAAATCGTATGTGCAGCTGAGCTCAAAATGAAAAATTGCTTATGAATTTTTAAGCCTCCATGAAGTTTTATTCCGATGCTGCTTACACATAAATTTACTTTTAATATTTCCTGCTTACAAATGACCATAAAACAATGCATTAGAGTAATATATGTTACATAGAAATTTTCGATCAAAACTGCAGATACGAATCCTGTGCTTAGCACAGCATTATAAAAATTATATTAAGTTGAATATATTTTTTGAATTAATATTTTTTCTTTTTGTATGAGTTGTTTTTCTAACCTTGGTTTTTCTGGCATGCCAGAAAAGACCAGTCAAAGGTTATTGAAAATCTGGTGAACCCCAAATTTTGCGACATGCCCGCTAATGCGGAGAACTATCAAATTCTACAGTATAAATACGTAAAATAGAATCAAGTCGTGAAGGGGAAAACATAAATAAATGAGCTCATACGAAAGCCACTATGCCTATTGGGAAGAAGCCGTTTTCTTGAAACCAGAACTCATAACACCCAGGCGAACAGATTCGATTTTAAGTGAAGAAAAATGTACGAATTTAATTATATGACATGAATCTAGGCAGTAAGAAAACAAATGTTTCCATGCTCCTCATTAATTATATTTTGGAAATTATAATATTTAACTCTTGATTCTGATTAAATGATGAACTTTTTGTGGTGTTGTGACATCAAATCAAGCGGAAAATTTGAAATAAAATGAGAAAATTATTAAACTTTCTCAGTGTGGGGTGAATTGTTGGCTTGATTTTCCTACAGTGTTTTTACTTTAAAAGTTTACATAGTTGTATAAACACCTCATCGAGTTCCGACAGAAGCTGAGAAACATCAACCTCTTCTTTTCTTCTATTACCCCATCGGGATCCAGAACTCATTTTAATCGATATTATAATGCATTACCGCAGACTAGATAGTCTTCAATTCAATGTTTATAATTTCAAAAATAAAAACACCCACTGTGACTCAGAAAATTAAATACCATGCACTGGTGTTGCCAGATTTTGAAAGTTTACACTCAACCTCTGCTTTTTGCGTTGTGGCTCTACGCTGTACCACGGAGGTAAAAGAAGCGAAGTCCGAATTCAAGTGAAACACAATTGCAATCGCTTTGAGGCGATCGCAATAATAGACCGAAATTGCAATCGCTACTTTAAGTCGAATAACATTAAAATCGCATCTCCTAGCGATTGTAACGTTTCACTTGAATCCAAATTTAGGAATTTGCGATTGCATTAGTGAGTTGCGATTGTCCGTGTTTCACTTGAATTCCTGCCTAAGTCCTTATACTCTTTGAAATACGTAACTTTTCCACTTGTCTCGAGGGCACTCATGCCAGGCACACTCCCAAAAAAACTGAATAAATGATGATAAAATTCCCCCCCTCATTCTTTCAAGGAGCTGAATTTAAAGCAACTTTACGAAAATGCCGAATTTGTTCGAATTTCGTCATAAAGCAGTTACACCTTGAAAAAGCAGTGTAACCAAGATTCCATTTCGGAAGTGGTTCACTGAAAACAAAGTTAAAAAAAAGAGAGAAACCCAACCCAGTAGCAGATGCTCCTTTTTTAGATTGGCAATCTGCCACCGTGAGCCGTTGCCCCTCCATCATGCAGGACATGGAGGGGCGGTAGTTAAAGCCATCTGTTGATTGTATTGGTTTACCAATGCATGGCGTACGGATGTGTGCCCCTGGCGGAGATTTTATCCATGGACTTTCGTGATGGTAATCCAGTTCTTTAACGATACTGAACCAAAAGAACGATGGCACGGGGGCAAATTTGGATTATGTGCTTTCAGACGGACGCCACACTCTTATCGCAATTTGTCACTGCGAAAAACACAATTTGAATTCAAGATGTTCAATTGTTTCTTCTTTTTGTGCATTGATAAATTGCTATTTGCTTTCCTTTTGGACATCAGATGTCGTGTAGTCCCTTTTTCGGATTGGCCCAGAGAGTCTGCCATCGGATGGGTGCCTAGTGCTTCACTTCGTGGTGACGTCCACTGGTCTCTGCTCCTCCAGTCCAGCATATATAGATAACCACCTACTCACAAACACTCACCTATTGCAATTCGTCATTGCAAAAAACACAAGTTGAATTCAAGATGTCAAAATTCAATTTTTTTTTTTTTTTTTTTAAGAAAAAAGGAAAAAAATAAAGGTTATGCGTTTCAAGTTTCACTTCCTTATTTTCTACAGGGAGTAGGAAACATACATATTTGCATATACTCGTATTCGATAATATTCTGTAATATAGGAGGCAAATTGCATGTGGAAAAATTTTCTTACTCCTTTCGGAGAGGATCAAGATCAACTGAGTCCTCCCTTGGCTAAGCCACTTCTTGAACTTTTTAAGAGTCATAAACATTGGTGTAAGCACCATCCAGGATAATGTCATGTGATATGACTATTCCATTCCTCCCTCCATGGGTGAATTATCCACCGATTTGCGAAGCTCTTCAGCAGTTCATTAGCCTGGCCACCAACGTTCTACGCTGACATCAGACAGTGCTTTTCGAGGTTTCATGAAGTAAAAAGTATGGGACAATATCACACAAAGCAGGAACTAAGCAGCTGTAGAACATGCCTTCACTCTCGCAGGTTATGATTATGGTATGCAGGTTATGATTATAGTAAGAAATCCTAGTCTTACTCTGAGACGACAATTTGTGCTTGTAATCACTTCCACTAGATATTGATGTCATGAGCTCCATCAGAACAACTTTTTAAATTTATTGACTGCAAGTTTGTCTTGAAAATATTTAAATTTTGCTCAACTGAAGTTTCTCTTGAATATGAGGTATATTAGAAAATAATGAGATTGATAATTTTTAAAACCAAAGCTTTTATTTCTTAAAAGCTACACACTGGTGGAGTCGTTGTCCCTATTCTTGGTGCAGTGCTGAAATGCTTCAATAGGTAGGGGCAACTTTTTACAGGTCTTTAGACCTCAGCCTCACACTTTTAGAAGCACCCAAATATGGTAAATTTCTGTTTTTCCCAACTTTCGGATTAATACTTTTTACCCCCTCCCTAACTTTAAAGATATATATATATATACATTTACGTACCAAACTATGGAAAAAAATCCGTTGTAGAGGGGACATTAAAAAAAAATTATCTAGGAATTGCCCAGCAGCTTTGGTAAAAGTCTTTGATGAATAATTGTTCTGCATGATAATGACCTCATTCATTAAAAAATATCGTAACTTCAACCCCTGTTTATAGGAAGTTTGAAACAATTATACATGCTCAGCTCTTACCTCTCTTCTATAAGAGCTCCTCTTACCAGATGAGCAAAAAACCAACTTCAGATGCTGACATTTAACGACATATTAACTAGTGACAAAAAAAAAAAAAAAAAAAAGAATTCCATACTAACAATTTCAACAATGAACCTCAATTATTTTTGCATGTGACTGCAAGATATTCATTTCTACAATTTGTCACCATGGAGTAGAACTAAGACATCTAATAAGTCTTCGAATAACAGTAAGAAATCCTAGTCTTACTCTGAGACGACAATTTGTGCTTGTAATCACTTCCACTAGATATTGATGTCATGAGCTCCATCAGAACAACTTTTTAAATTTATTGACTGCAAGTTTG